>JAIGNY010001222.1:545000-567500 GCA_020152595.1 Chiridota heheva | reverse complement strand
TTACAAGTGTTATTTTAGGGAACTTTTTGAAAGGGGGCTTTTTCACAAATTTATTTTCATTTTCTACTGTAATAAGTTTATGTTATATGAAAGCTAAGACTTTGAACTTCACGTTGGCTTGCATAATTATCTGGTGAATTATGCAAATGAGGTCATTAATTGAGATTATTAGATGTCCTAAAACTGCTATCTTTGTGATATTCTGCTTTCTTGTGGCTAATTAGAAAATGATTATTGATAGAATTTATGAATTGTTGAAAGAAGGACCTTTCATTTGATAGTACTCTTGATTTTTTTGGAGCAAGAAAAAAATTCATATGTCAATTTTAATTTTTTTGACCTTTTTTGGCCTAAAAATTGACCTCTGATTTTGCCAATGATCTATCTGATAGGATTTGGCACTTTACTTTCCCATAAACATGCATTGTTCCTTTCTATGATGCACAAAACTAATGTAATATAAAAAGGAAATGTTTACACCCAAATTTCAATAAAAATGATATGCAAATTAGCTAATTTTCCTTATTTATTATGCACAGGCTTGAAATTTTCAGTTTTTGAGCCAATTTTAGCTATTGGAAGCTTTGAAAATACTTATATTTATTTAGGATATACTGAAAGTCTTGTAGAAAGTTACTTTTGTTGATTCCTGTAGGAATTCTGAGTGAAAAGGTACTCAAATATGGTTTAAAGCATCAGTAATCATGTTGACGTTGCCAAACTTGGCATCCTTCAGTGACAGTTGGTACCGCATATGAAATGTCAATAAATTTGTCCAAATACAGGAAAATCCTTCAGAGAAATACAATTTCAAGTGTTTCCAAGGAAATACAGGGATTGGGGGTAGGGTGGGGTTCTGGCTTATTTATATTGGAAGGAGGAACCAGGGAAAATGCCATACCCTTAAAAAAAAAAAAATATGGCCCTCTTCCAGGATCCAAATTGCTTCAAAGAAAATGATTTCCCCCTACATTGGACAGCTTGGCCCCCACCATTGGTATCTTGCCCCAACATGTCTCTCTTTCCAACATCATGGGACCCTTTCCCCTTGAAATTTTAATCCTACTACACTGCATCACAACCTCACAACATGGAATCGAGAATTCGCGAAATAGGTATATGGGCACTGTTGCACTACAAATCAAAGACTGATCTGTAAAGTTTCATCCAAAATTACTATAATAAAGACAATTCATGTTAACCACGTCAGATTTTAGTGACCCATTTACTTGTTTATAATCCTTACAAGTAAATAATCCCAGCTAAATTACACTACTTTTGCTTAATTTTGAACGGATCAGAACTAACATTAGCTATGCCTAACGTTAAGCCTAACGAGTAACGTTAGTAAGCATGAAGTTTGAAAAATGCACTCGCGATTTTAGAAATTTGAAAAAATCATTTTACCTGGTTCTGATAATCTTTAGGCCTCTTCTTGGTTGGGTCCAGGTACTAAAAGATCTCCATCACTGGCGGTAGCCTCCTGACATTTCCTAATCCTCAGTTTCACTTTCAAACAAGATTCGGGATACACATTCTTCTGTCGCCTCAACGTAAATGTCAAAGGAATCTAAAATTAACTCGAGTGACGTAGCTATAAAACATTGTAGCAACGACCGAGGGGGGTATGTCTTTTATTGCAGTAATCCATGTGAAAGCAGGTTGTTTACGCTACAGAATTGTGTTTGAAACTTTTCATCATAATATAGGGGTGGATCACACAATTTTTTAACAAAAAGGGTCAAAAAATTACCAAAAATCACAATTGTTTAACATATTTTACAAATAATTTTAAAATGATGACCAGGTATGAGCAAAATGTGATTAGATTTGGACAATATGACTTGTCTACATAGTATAAATAAAAAGAAATTATCTAAATTTATTTTCTAAGCAATTTTTGTAAATATTTCAAAAATATGCATTTTTCAGGACATTTTAAACAAAAAGGTAAATTTTTTAATGTTTGGACAAAATTTGCCCAAAAAATGTGAGTATAGACCCCCCAGAAAATACAATTTTATGAAAGATCTTTCCGAGATCTTTGCAATGAAACTATTTGCACCCCTATAGAATGTTGGTAAGGTCCCAATTTTATTATTGGAAAAAGGTACTTTCAAATCGGCGATATTATCGCCGCGTGGTAGAGTAAGGGTTAAAGGGCATTTGGTCGAAAAGTCCTTCTTTTTTTTTTTTTGACTAATTTATAGGAATTGTGAAATATTAAGATTTGATTTTTTTGATGCAGGTGTCCTTGAAGAATAAATTGAATATTCATTAGAAACGATAGTGCACTTATGTCAAAGGTTATCAGTGCCATCACCTGCAAGGAAACGGGCATTTGAATATTGTAGAGATTTCAGAATAATGCATCCTTCATGTATTTTAAACAAGTGCTTCTTCAATGGATTGAGTTTCTGTGAGGGTGAATCTTTATTTCATTATTGGTTTATTTGATGTGAAATTTCTTCATGTTTAATGCCAACAATTTGTTCTATGTCAGCATAACAGAGTTATTTTGTATGGAAAGAAAGAAAACTTAACTTTCAGTTATCTTATTAATTCATGTCACAGCAAGTTCAAATATTGTTTTAGCGTACAAGACAAAATTGGTTCCGAATGTTGTTTCAATGCATTATTTATACCATCACATATTGCGAAAATTATTACAACATGTACATGGGTATAAAGGTTTGATATCTGAACTGGATGTGGTTTTGTTCATATGTTAGGTTAAACCTTATTCTTGTATTAAAAAAAATTGTAACCAGTGAAACTATTTGAGAGTGCAGTAGCCGGTGGGTAGAGTGTCGGTCTTGTAATCAAAAGTACCAGGATCAAATCTCAGCTGTGCTGTGTCCTTGGGCAAGACACTATCCCATTTTACTCACCTGTGAAACGAGTACCACTTTCGGCTGGGGAGTTAAGCTAGATGGACTGGTGTCCCATCCAGAGCCGGTGGGTAGAGTGTCGGTCTCGTAATCAAATCTCAGCTGTGCTGTGTCCTTGGGCAATACGCTATCCCATTTGCTCCAGTTCACTCAGCTGTGAAATGAGTACTAGTTCCGGCTGGGGAGTTAACCTACGATGGACTGGTGTCCCATCCAGGAGAGTCAGGTACTCTTATCTGCTTAGCACCATGGAAACCCAAGTATAAACACCAACTCTATAAGCCCTAGGGGCTTCATGGGATTTAAGAAGAAACCATTCATACTGAAATGTTACCGTTATCCCAATGACTTTACATTATAATTGAAGTGCTAAAAGGAACTTGACGTATGATGTCCATCATTTTTGTAATTTTTGTACATATCTTGAACATTTTATTTCTAAAAAGCACGCATTTCATGTCATTATGCATCAAATTTTAAATGATATTGTATGAAATGATGAAGGGCATTAATTTCTTCTAATGTACCATTTTGTTTCATATTTGTCATATATTAAATAATTATTTTGTGTCAATAAATGTGTCCATTAATAGCTATATGTAAATGAAAGTGTAACTGTAAATTTCAGAGCAAGTATCTCTGATACCATCTATCATAAAGAGTATTAATTCGAGCAGGAGAGTTAGAGGATGTGGATTTAAGTGTGTGAGTCATTGGCCAAAATAAAGTACAAGTTTGTTTCCAATTTTATTCTCCAAAAATCTTTAGTCTGTAGGTAGAGGAAAAAGTTATTTTAGAAAAAAGTTTTATTCCTCATTTTTTTTTTTTTTTTTCCATTAGTTAAAAGAATTCTCGATTTGTATTCCAGATCTGTTAAATTAAAATATTAGGGGTTTTTAGAAAAAATAAATTCTGATATGTCCTTTTTTTCAAATGATAGAATTAAGAATAACAAAATCTTCTAACAAAGTTTCATACCTCCCAAAGCAATGGAACATTTTTTGGGAGCCACCATTTTGATTTTAATACATGCAAAATATGACATCATCAATCCCACAGATTGCCTTGTATTATTTCTTTATAATCTATCTCAAGTTTTCTAGCTTATTTTTGCCTTTTGTAAGCATTAAGGACATATTTGTGTTAACATGAAATCATCCAAACATGCTGTAAAAACTTTGTGTCTAATCATTTTGGAATAAAAAGCTGTAATACAATTTTATAGTGAAATACATTTAAATCCTTATGTCCCTGTTGGGGAAAATTATGTCATGATGCACAAGATTTCAATACAGAATTGAACAAAATGGCAGCCCCCCATGTGTCGATTTCAAACATGAATAACTTGAGATAGAAATAAGATTTTGACTTGCTGTTTTGTTAGTCGGTTTAGATTTAAATCTAATATATGCAGTAAGAATCATATCATACATTGTATTCTTTCAAGTTTTTATTCTAAAATGACAATAACATTTTCCAAGTTAGCACCTTTGTCTGATGGTGGCTTAGCAACCGGAAAATTACACCCATTCTATTTTGACCTTTCATGATAATTTTTTTTTATTGAAATTGTTTCCGAAATCATATTGTAATCTAACCAGAGTATACAATTTAATTGTTATTTGTGTGCAGGAGAAAGAGGATGTGTTATCATAATTTGTAATGTATGTCTTGTTAGACTGGTTAGCTCACTCGCTTGAGATGTTTTGTTAGACTGGTTAGCTCACTCGCTTGAGATGTCTTGTTAGACTGGTTAGCTCACTCGCTTGAGATGACTTGTTAGACTGGTTAGCTCACTCGCTTGAGATGACTTGTTAGACTGGTTAGCTCACTCGCTTGAGATGACTTGTTAGACTGATTAGCTCACTCGCTTGAGATATTTTGTTAGACTGGTTAGCTCACTCGCTTGAGATGTCTTGTTAGACTGGTTAGCTCACTCACTTGAGATGTCTTGTTAGACTGGTTAGCTCACTCGCTTGAGATGACTTGTTACACTGGTTAGCTCACTCGCTTGAAATGACTTGTTAGACTGGTTAGCTCACTAGCTTGAGATGACTTGTTAGACTAGTTAGCTCACTCGCTTGAGATGACTTGTTAGACTGGTTAGCTCACTCGCTTGAGATGACTTGTTACACTGGTTAGCTCATTCACTTGAGATGTCTTGTTAGACTGGTTAGCTTACTCGCTTGAGATGTCTTGTTAGACGGGTTAGCTCACTCGTTGAGATGTCTTGTTAGACTGGTTAGCTCACTCGCTTGAGATGTCTTGTTAGACTGGTTAGCTCACTCGCTTGAGATGACTTGTTAGACTGGTTAGCTCACTCGCTTGAGATGACTTGTTAGACTGATTAGCTCACTCGCTTGAGATATTTTGTTAGACTGGTTAGCTCACTTGTCTTGTTAGACTGGTTAGCTTGTTAGATGACTTCTTAGACTTAGCTCATTCGCTTGAGATGACTTGTTAGACTGGTTAGCTCACTCGCTTGAGATGTCTTGTTAGACTGGTTAGCTCACTCGCTTGAGATGTCTTGTTAGACTGGTTAGCTCACTTGCTTGAGATGACTTGTTAGACTGGTTAGCTTACTCGCTTGAGATGTCTTGTTAGACTGGTTAGCTCACTCGCTTGAGATGACTTGTTAGACTTGTTAGCTCATTGCTTGAGATGTCTTGTTAGACTGGTTAGCTCACTCGCTTAAGATGACTTGTTAAGACTGGTTAGCTCACTCGCTTGAGATGTCTTCTTAGACTGCTTAGCTCACTCGCTTGAGATGACTTGTTAGACTGGTAAGCTCACTCGCTTGAGATGTCTTGTTAGACTGTTTAGCTCACTCGCTTGAGATGTCTTGTTAGACTGGTTAGCTCACTCGCTTGAGATGACTTGTTAGACTGGTTAGCTCACTCGCTTGAGATGTCTTTTTAGACTGGTTAGCTCACTCGCTTGAGATGACTTGTTAGACTGGTTAGCTCACTCGCTTGAGATGACTTGTTAGACTGGTTAGCTCACTCGCTTGAGATGTCTTGTTAAACTGGTTAGCTCACTCGCTTGAGATGACTTGTTAGACTGGTTAGCTCACTCGCTTGAGATGACTTGTTAGACTGGTTAGCTCACTCGCTTGAGATGACTTGTTAGACTGGTTAGCTCACTCGCTTGAGATGTCTTGTTAGACTGGTTAGCTCACTCGCTTGAGATGACTTGTTAGACTGGTTAGCTCATTGCTTGAGATGTCTTGTTAGACTGGTTAGCTCACTCGCTTGAGATGTCTTGTTAGACTGGTTAGCTCACTCGCTTGAGATGTCTTGTTAGACTGGTTAGCTCACTCGCTTGAGATGTCTTGTCAGACTGGTCAGCTCACTCGCTTGAGATGACTAGTTAGCTCACTCGCTTGAGATGTCTTGTTAGACTGGTTAGCTCACTCGCTTGAGATGACTTGTTAGACTGGTTAGCTCACTCGCTTGAGATGACTTGTTAGACTGGTTAGCTCACTCGTTGAGATGTGGCATGGTAACGTGAAGATAAGTCACAAGAACACAATGGACAAGTTGTTGTAGAATCTCTTGGAGTTTGTGTTGAATATCCCATTATCATATGATAGTCAGAAAAATGGGGGAATAGAATTCATGGTTTTACAGAAAATGAGTCACGAATTTCATCCCTTAGATGATCCTCTTGCATGAAATTTGATTTTCATTTATGAAGGTTTAAGTTTACCAATGTTCATAACATCTCGACATAACTCCATATGGAGTATTTACATCACAATGCCCACGGCTGTAGTAACCAGTTGTGGAGCACTGGTTTAAGACCCACCAGGGAACGAACCCGGGATGCTATATTGGAAAGCTGAAGCTTTACCGCGCTGCTACCGGAAGTCTCTTTATATTGCTTTTCAAGAAGTAAGATATATTTGTATCACTATACATGTGCATTTGGGAGATATGAAAATATGTCCCTGAAATATTAGTTATATATTTAGGAATTCGTAGTATGGGTCCACAACCTTCAGGAGACCTCGTTATCACTTTTTTTTTTTTTCTACCACCTTTACAAAAGGAGTAAACTGGTGAGAATATTATAAGAATGTTCATGGAGAATATCTTAGTAAGGCAAAGCTCACAATTCCAACTGCCCAGACATGCCCAGTGGTGTCATGCGTCAGTGCATATACAATACAGAAGTGCATAGAAATTTATACATAGCCCCTTTCTCCCCACCCAACTCATTTCAGAAGTTGATGATAATAAAATTGAATGTTAAATTTGAAAGTTAAAAGTATGTTAACGTTTTACCAGTTGGGTTTGTACAAAATAACACATTATTTCTTGGAGGATAAATTGTATGACTTTAATTATTCATCAATCACACAATGTGATAAATAAAGGACAAATTGTGAAGAGAGATTTGAAATACCTTTATTTTGGTATAAAAACATTAAAGCCATCATATTTTTTTCTTCCTGAAGTGCAGTGAATTTTTTAACCTACTTAACTGGGGGACCATTTGGTTGCCCAGTGAGAAATTTTGGTCACCCTGTGAACAAAATTCTGATGCACTGGGCGACCAGGATCGCCTTGTTTTTGTCTAGCACACTAGATGACTTCCACTGCCGGGTTTTAAAGTAACGGGTGTGCAGCCCACCAACCGAAAACATACCCGCAGTATAACAGATTGTTTGGTAACTGCAGTATGAAGTGATACAATTTTGATACCTGAAGTATTAGAGAAGTTGATTTTATACCTGCAGTATGAGAGTATTCAATGAAAATATGTAAGAATGGACCAGCAGTACAAAATTAACAGAAAAAAACTTCATTTTTTGGGACCTGCACTATGAAAATGATGAAGAAAAATCTTTTTATAGTTTTTTTTTTTTTTAATAATTTCTTTTTGGTGAGCATGCAAAGCATAATACAAACCTATGTGTAATGGCGATTTCGTACGTCCAGCCATTAACAATTTTGCCTAAGATTTCCTCAGAAATGTTAAAGTTTTTGAGAATTCCTCAGAAAAAGTAATCTCTTCAGTTATTTTTATAAGAGGCTGAATTTTGCTTACTAAATAAATTCAGACTCTTCAAGGCAGGTTGAAGATTAGTTTCCTTAAAAAGTCTACAACATATTTGATATTTCCTTCGAAGATAACTGTAAGATGATATAATTTCCCAAAATCCTTCAGAGATTTTTAATTGTCTCTCATAACACTGGAGGTTTAAAACCCCTAAACTTCTTCAAAATATTTGTGCACCAAATGCTGTATCAGGCATGATTAATAAACTCCGCCTTTATTATTGTGTTTATTTGAATAAAGTTTCTACAGTGTATGAACTGACAAGACTTGTATTACTTAGTATGCTCAGTGAGGGAGTGTGACAGGATGTGACTGCATATGGACATAGGGAGGGATATCATATGCAACATGGATGGGATCATGCGGGACATAGGATAGAATATATTATCTTGTGACATGATTATTTGACTCCGCCTTTTTTTTCTTATCAATAGGTCATTTGCATATAAGTTATTATAAGTGACACTTTCATACATAGTGTGCTCATTCAGGGACTGATAGCTAGGACAAGACTTCTTAAGGAGACTATGGGACATGGGGTGGGATGCCATGTGGAACAGGGTGGGATGCCATGTAGGATATATGATGGAATGCCATGCGGGACATAAGTGGAATGCCATGCTGGACATAAGTGGGATGTCATGTGGGACATGGGATTTCATGTGGGATATGGGATGTCATGTGGGACATGGGATGTCACGTGGGACATGGAATGTCATGTGGGACATGGGATGTCATGTGGGACATGGGATGTCATGTAGGACATGGGATGTCATGTAGGACATATGTCATGTGGAACATGGGATGCCATCAAGGACATGGGATGCCATGTGGGACTTGGGTGCCATGTGGGACACGGGGTGCCATGTGGAACACAGGGTGCCATGTAGGACATGGGTTGCCATTTGGGACATGGGTTGCCATTTGGGACATGGGGTGCCATGTGGGACATGGGATGCCATGTGGGACATGGGATGCCATGTGGGACATGGGATGCCATGTGGGACATGGGATGCCATGTGGGACGTGGGATGTCATGTGGGACATGGGATGTCATGTGGGACATATGTCATGTGGGACATGGGGTGGGATGTGGGACATGGGATGCCATGTGGGACTTGGGGTGCCCTGTGGGACACGGGGTGCCATGTGGGACACGGGGTGCCATGTGGGACACGGGGTGCCATGTGGGACACGTGGTGCCATGTGGGACATGGGATGCCATGTGGGACACGGGTGCCATGTGGGACACGGGTGCCATGTGGGACACGGGTGCCATGTGGGACACGGGTGCCATGTGAGACACGGTGCCATGTGGGACACGGGGTGCCATGTGGACACGGGGTGCCATGGGACACGGGGTGCCATGTGGGACCATGTGGGACATGGGGTGCCATGTGGGAAATGGGGTGCCATGTGGGACATGGGGTGCCATGTGGGACCTGGGGTGCCATGTGGGACCTGGGGTGCCATGTGGGACCTGGGGTGCCATGTGAGACCTGGGGTGCCATGTGGGACCTGGGGTGCCATGTGGGACCTGGGGTACAATGTGGGACATGGGGTGCCATGTGGGACATTGGGTGCCATGTGGGACATTGGGTACGAGGATATGGGATGTGATACCATGTTGGACATAAAGTAGGATGTCCTTCAGACATTGCGAGGGATACCATGTGCAACATTAGGTGGGATGTCATGTGAAACATTAGGTGGGAAGCTACTGATGCAGGACATAAGGTGTGATGCCATGGGGGACATAGGTAGAGATGCCATGTGGGAGATATGGTTGGATTAATGTGGGACATAGGATGGGATTCATGTGGGACATAGGGTGAGATGCCATGTTGGAAATATGGAGGGATGCCATGTGGGACATTTGGTGGAATGCCATGTGGGACATACTGTATGGTGGAATGCCATGTGGGAGATATGGTGGAATGCCATGTGGGACATGGGATGTCATGTGGGACATGGGGTAGGATATCACACTGAAAAGCCAATCATCTACTAATGTGGAAGTGACGTTATTACTATGTATCGGATTTATTGGCGATAGGTCAAGCAATATTTTATCAATTATATATAAATATTCAGATATTTTATCACTATTTTCCTGTTGATCATTCTGGGATTATATTTATATTGGAAGGTTTCCATATATCATGATATATAATCTCAGTTTCAGGGGTGACTGAGGGAGACATTGCTGATCTATGATATTTTAGAAAATTATGTCAAAACCCAACTTTTTGACAGAAATAACAATAAATTTAGCAGAGGTGACCAAAATAGGTTATCAAAATCTGGTTGCATATTTTCTGGATCTTTGTACTTTATTGTAATTTTTTGAGGGGTGGTGCATATGTGGACCCCTCCTGCCTACACCCATGGGTTTTTAGGTGTGGGGAGGATGATTTCGCTTGTTTCAATTTTATTAGATTTTACTTAATGTTTGCCACCTATATCATATAAATGCAGAACTTCTATCAGTAGCTGATGTCAGAGTTCTTTACAATATGAAATAGTCTGAAGGTTTTACAAAAATAAAAGTTTATTGTCTTCATATGGCTTGTGTTTTTGTTTTTTTATTTTTTTATTAACTATTGCTGTATTTGATTTATGGCACCTTTGCTTCAATAACTTTCAATTACATTTCCTTCAAGTTGCAGCCTTTTACAGATTCTAAATCTGCTGCACAATGCATCTATAATGTCTACTATCGTACTAAAAACCTGCCACAATATAAAGAAATTGTTAAATATTTCACAATATATAAAGTCTGAACATTTGCCTTCCCCCTCCTCATCCACATCAAATCTTTCGATGCCAGTAGAGTCCAGTCCAGTATAAGTGAAAAAATTTGAAGCAAAATGTAAGTCAACAAAGATATTCATATTATATTCAAAACAATATATCATATTAGAACTTTCATGTCTCCAAATCTTTAGGTGATGGCTGTGTCACCGCTTGTGACACCATTCAACAATTACCAAGAATTAAAAACAATTTTGTGTTTTCTCCGCCCACTCAACAACAAGCAACATTCTAATCAAAAATTCAAATATTTTATTGAAATGAGAAATCGAGAAAAAGATCTATCCAATTATGACAGTTTACTTTGCGAAGTCTTTGAAAATATAGAAAGAAAGTATAGTGGCCTTTGGGCCCCAAACATTTTTGACAATGTCTTTAAAACACGCATGTTACGACAGACCTGCAGACCGTCGCGAATTTATGATTCATCTAAAATGCCTTAAATACTTTCAATGTATAGTTTTGAGGCAAAAGAGTATCAATTTTCAAATTTTATTTTCGAAAGTCAAGAAGTGATTTTAGGTCTTTGCTTTTTGACAGAATCACGGCGTGAATTTTGGCACTTAATTCTTATCATTCAAACAAATTCTGATCCGTGACGTCGTGGAGGCGCTCAACCAGCATTAATCTTATGGGCCACGTAAGGTTAGGACAATATGAACACAAAGAGGGAAAAGAACCGAAAGGATTTCAAACCCTCGGCTGCTGGAAAGAAGAAATTGATATTTCTGTATAATTTGAGCTTTTGTTGGTGATTAAAATGTTAAAATCTGCTCTTGAATTAATATTAAAATTATTTTTTAAAGATTACGTTAAAATTCCCTGGTGAAAGTCAAATTTACACTGGTGAAAAAGAAGAAACTAATTCCATCCTTTTTTTTACCAATAAAATTTGAATATTTCGCATGCAATTTTCCTACCTTCGGCTTAAACCTATTTTACAGTTATGTATTTCTTTAGAGAAAGTTGAATTTGAAAAGATGCATTGTGGGTTATAATGACAAGAAATCTTTGGATTGGGAGATCTCCCGATCGAGAGCGTGAATCGGATTGTTAGGGATTCACTAATTAATCGGTCAACAGGTCAATTGACCTGTTTACATTAATTAGTCAACAGGTCAATTGACCTGTTTACATTAATTAGTCAACAGGTCAATTGACCTGTTTACATTAATCAGTCAATTGGCCGATACCAGTGAAGTTTTAAAAGCCCTGCCTCCCCTCAGAAGAATTGTCGCTGAAAATTGAAAGGATTAGTTCAGTGGTTATACAAGTTCCTCTTATATAGAAGAACCAGGACTTTAAAAGAATGAAAGAAATTACTTCAATATCTTATTCCATTGAGAAGTTCTGTCTCATTTGTGTAGAAATGGCTGGTGTGGCAAGTTTACTGTAGAAGAAGGTTGACGCTCTTATCATCTGATTCTACCATGATGTCTAAACACTGTTATATGCCTACTTTAATAAAGAGAATTCATTTAACGTTTTTACGAGATTTGTTTCTTCAAACTTTCAAATTATTTTTCACAATTATCTTATTTCTGTACTTATTCTTGATGCCGCATGTTTAGTGGATTTTAAGCCACAAAATGTATACAGAAAGGCACTTAATGATATTCAGGATGTGACGTCACAACTAGATTTCAGCCGTTTTCTAAACTAATGAAACATAATTTTAAACTTTAACTGTTTTATGTCTTCTTGTCTTAACGAATAAGACGTTTGAATAATTTCTACACCAGCACTCCGTTTAGTTTCTTTTAAGTTCTTCTCCTATAACTGTATAAGATTGATTAAAAGTACATTATCAGAATAAAAAATTCTGTTTAGCCATTACAGAAATTTTGAAACAAAATTCCAGGTCATTGATTGGGCCGTAATAATGTTCTTATAACCCATCTTATAGGGAAGAAGAGCAAAACAGATATGCTGAAGAAAGATTTTAATTTCATGTCCAGATGACCGATCATCAAACTTTCAAACACTGATTTTAAAACCATAATTTCTTCAGCGAAAAGGATGGGTGTGTGTACGAGCAAAGAAAGTATTCTATATCTTTTTCACGAAGACCCCACTGGAAGCCATTTTCTGTTCGTGGGCAAATTATACGAGTTCAAAGGCGCTGTATTCTGTACACAAATATATCTAACTTCTGTTTTAGCTTATCACTTCAGTACACAAAATTAATTGAAGGAACCGTATAAATACACCAGTAAATTACCTAGTAAAATCAATCCGGAGGGGACCAAATTCACTAGACATTACTTAGAAATAAGGACCGGGTCCCAAATTTACGGGGGGAAATTTTACTATCACACCGGCAACTCTCACCTTATCATTACGCCCACCCCAAAACGTATCCCATACGCATGACACTCAAAAACATTTACTGATAAGATATCAACCAGCTTCTGTTATCAGTTTGCCCTGCTTTTCGAAAAACAATATCAGAAGTCGTTTCACCTCAAACTTGAAAGAAAATTTTAAAAAACAAACATTTTATATGCCAAGGTAGGTTTAGACACAGCTTGTCCGACTCATCACCCCGAGACCGGAGATATACTACGAGTTTCGAAGTGTAAAATGGCGTTAATTCATCGTTTGGTCACGTTTTGCTAGGTTAGTGGTCCAAGATGATACTGCTTCGGGAGGTCCCCCCTTCACGATGGGTTGCTGAAGGCAACAGAGCATGCCACGGCTTCAGATGTCAACAGAACGTGCTTAGATGACGGACGAACTGTATGTCAGTGTTAACGTTGGAACATACACTTTGGGGAAAATAGGGCTATACGAAATTGTCAAATCAAAAAGAGCTGTCATAGTGCCGTTTGATTCTAGTGCAGCCAAGCCCCGTTTGATGAAGTAATGCATTTGTTTGCTTCAACAATCAAGGGATCGTTCGTTGTCATTTTAGACAGGTAACTTCATTGCTCTTAAAAAGGGAGTCAAAATCATTTTATAGGGCAGGTGTTATGGCTTTTGCTGTTTGTGTGGTTCTGAATGTTAGTTCAAATTTATGAAAAGCAAAGGCTAACAGTAAAAGACTGGGGGGAGGGGAATAAAGAAATAATCGTCCATATGCTACAAATTAAGTGGGATTTACCTACTGAACGTGAGGGCCAAATCACGCTAAGATATAAAAAATTACCATACAAAAGATCGAAATTTCTGGGAAAAGGAGGGACAGTGCCCCTCCCCTCCCCCTCCCCTTGGTACCCCTCAAATCGTGCCTATACTGCAGCTTGTCATACACTTATAAGCATAGCAATTATTTGTACCCTCTAGTCCCTGATGAGATTAGCGCCACCGCAACGAGTAAGTTGCGTCTACACGAGGCACGTGACCTGGTGTGCGTGACGTATTAGGCCTTCTGTTGACTTTTATTGGACCAGGCAATATACGGTTGACGTACTCCCATGACCTACCAGTCGTTTCATATAGTTTGGGCATTGGGGTTCTTGCTAATGTAATGAAGGGTTCCGTGAACTTTTGGTTTTCTTTCAAATAGTTCATTGCCCACCGTTACCAATCATCAGATTATTCCAATCCGATGCATCTGCTTGCATGCCACCGACCAAGATGTGATGTCATCACGCTCAATCAATCAAAACGACAAAGAAGCTCCATGAATCATGCTCATGTCTGCGCTTAGCAGAACCCTCATTGAATAATGACCGCCATTGATAATTATAGCAAAAATAACAATGTTTATCATCAGCAGCTTCTGCAAGTCAAATTCTGTTAGCGCAGCGCAGCCCATTAACAGTAATGAACTTGACGAAGTTTATGAAACACCACGACGCTTAATTGTTGAGTAATTTACATTATAGATAAGCGATGCAGACATCATGCCGAGTGCAGTCCTTATACAGAGTTAGTATGCAGAATACAATTGATGATGCATACAACTGGAAAAAAATATACCGCTGTCGAGAAGTCAATCTTAAAAGTCTTATGTGCATAAAAAGTGTATGTAATTCACTTTTTTTGCAGCGCGTGACCAGTAAAGTAAAATTGACAATGGTATACCGGAGAGATAGGTCTCCCCATATATACCAAGGTCCATGGTCAATGCAGGCTTTGGTTTTGCATGATCTTATGAAATTTAACATGAAATTAATGGGCGCCGTGCAGAGCCAGACTTATTTAAATGTTCAAAAGGATGTTCCCAATAACCCAATTGAATCAAGTTTCTTTTTAAAGTGCACGGGTTCAACGCGTGGCCTATAGTTAAACTTTATTTAATTCAGCGGGCCAAAACATTCAATTTGCCGAACATCCGAATCATGATCCTAAATTTTCCGTTTTACCGAAATCACGATTCTGAAAAAAATTCGGATTTTCTTCGCAGCCAATATCAAAATAAAGAAACAAAAAAACGTCATCAGCCTATAAATAGCACATTTGTATATATTTGCTTCAAATGAAAGATAAATAGTCTTTATCAATTTTCCGAAGTTTTCCGAGAGATTTGGACTCGAGTCAGAGGGGCAACTGCTCATGCCACACTTTAAAAAATATTCTCATGTTTTTTCGTAACCTTTCATAAGAAAGAGCAAATTTGTAGAAACAATCGAGTACAAAAATCATGTTAATATGTTATCCTACCAGGAGATAATCAAATTTTTAAGGTTCACAAAAAATGTTAATAAACGAATAGGAAAAGGCTCAGTATGACATCACAGCAACACATTCTCCTACAACTTTATGTATTTCATAAAATCTATCATCCTTTTTATTAGTAAAACCTACTAAAAAAATTCATTGATGAAAGTTAGGCATTCATATACATTGCCAAATATACCCTATTTCAATAACCTTTAGAAAATTGTTTCTAATCAAACAGAAACAACCATTTAACGTTCAAAAAAATACATACACATTTGCAATTGAGTTGTCTCTATGACATCATCAAACGCAAATGCATCATACTGTACAAAAACTTTAAAATGCAATTGGGAAATATTTGAAAATCCATAGTTCCTGAACGGAATATGATATTAACCTGATTTTTGTAACAAATTGACTAAAAGTATGCTCTTTTAAATAAGATTTTACAAAAAATCATGGGAATATATCTTTAAGCTACGCTAATGATGAATACTGAATACATCGGTGGGGCGGGGATACGGATCCGTCTTTAGACTGATAGATTGTTAGATTTGTATAATTACAATCAGTCTAGGCCTAGTGTATACTGAAGAGTATATCGACCACTATCAAAAATACAGTAAGTAAACAAATTTACATTCCTTTATTTGACCATGTTTTTTTTACCATTTTCTGATATTTTTCTTCATTTGATCATGTTTTTCTTTAATTTGACCACGATTTTCTTCATTTAACCCTATTTTTTTTATTCATTTGACAGCGTTTTCTTCATTTGACCTAAGTTTTCCTTAAATTGACTATATTTTCCTTCCTTTGTTCACGTTTTCCTTCCTTTGTTCACGTTTTCCTTCATTTTAACCACGTTTTTCTTCATTTGACCACGTTTTTCTTCATTTGACCACGTTTTCCTTCATTTGACCACGTTTTCTTAATTTCATTTGACCACGTTTCAGTTCTTCATTTGACGACCACGTTTTCCTTCAATTTTACTATATTTTCCTCATTTGACTATACACGTTTTCCTTCAATTTTACTCATTTGAACGCACGTTTCCTTCATTTGACCACGTCTTTTTTAGTTGACTACCAAACTAGACACATTCCTTCAATTTGACCATGTTTTCGTTTAATTTTACGATATTTTCAGCTAACCATTTTGACGATAAGGTAAAATGAAGAAACAGTTGAGAAATTATATTGAATTATGGCTGACTGGACATGCTGGATTAGGTGCGAGACATCTTTTTAACTTCCCTAACAACTAACCTTCGGCAGTTATCTATGGCGTTTTATAAAAAGTCATGATCCACCCTAATTCATCTTACGATTTGGCTTACTCCTCTCACCGCTCCCCTCTCCACCTTCACTTCAAAAAGTGAAAAGTCTGGCTATAACTCACTGTGTGATGGTCACACCGTAGAGCCATAGGCAGCGGTACCGAATTATTATTATTTTTTTTTTCAAAAGCGGTGGATACAACTGTCCAAAACCAAGAAATACTTTCGGTCATCTTCACATTTGCTTTGATTTGCTCAACTCAAAAACAAGTTTGTGTGTGTATGTGTCTGCGGGGAAAGGAGGGGAGAGAGGGGGGAGGTGGAGGACCGACACTGGAAATCCAGAAAAGTGCCAATGTTTAATGTTATGGTTCCTTTCCCCCAGTGAACTGTGTGGTCCCACCTCCTGCTCTCGGCGTCACTGTGTTATCATTTCAAATTTTCGTAAACTATCATTTTGATCTCAGTGTAATTTTATATATATATATATATATATATATACATATATATATATAAATATATATATATATGTGTGTGTGTGTGTATAAATATATATATATATATATATATATATATATATATATATATATATATATATATATATATATATATATATATATAAATAACATATATATATATATATATATATATATATAAATATATATATATATGTATATATATATATATATATATATATATATATATATATATATATATATATATATATATATATTTATATATATATATATATAAATATATATATGTATATATATATATATATATATATATATATATATATATATATATATATATATATATATATATATATATATATATATATATATATATATATATATATATATATATATATATATATATATATATATATATATATATATATATATATATATATATATATATATATATATATATATATATATATATATATATATATATATATATATATATATATATATATAGGCCCACACTATTAAAATTAAAATTTGCAGAAAGTAAAAGATCGATAACCCTCCAAATATTAAAGTCTTAGTATCATGAGTCAAGATCAAAAGGTGTCTTCTTATAATCAAATAAAAGCACAACTGCAAACAAGGAAGAAGCTCCAAGGAGTTAATAAACTATGAATATGAAGGTCAAGACTAATAATCCAGTCAGTGTGTGCGTAAGCGGATTGGTATATTGGCTTTTCAGAAGCCAAATTGAAGCATGACATTTCTGAGACTTGTTTGGCATGTTCTCACTCCTTACCGGAACATTTTTGTCTGTCTTGGGCCAGCACTCTACCCTCCTCCCTCCCCCTTCCTCCTTTAGATCACATATACCCTCCGCACTTAATTCTCTTTTTAAATTATTGTTGATATCTACATAAATGCATAAGTAGACTGGTAGCTAGAATGTGAGAAAAATAACGTCTTTGAATTCTGCATCAAACATCATGTACAACAGAAGAAAAGGTAGTCAGAACTGATGTTTGCGCCTCCTCCCCTATTTTTTTTTTTTCTCTCTCGGAAATATGCCTGCTAGTTTGCATTTGTCCACTGGAGTATTTTGGGGTTCCCTGTTTGTCAGTCAGCATGACGTTTATACTGTTGTCATCAGCTGATCAGGATTTGTCATGCAGTCATGTTTGGTCGCAAAAAAAAAACAAAATACTTGGATTTATCTGTTTTTTGACAAATTCTTTGGCACACAAAAATCTATTTGGCTTTTATTCATTGATATTTTTTATTTTTTTTTTTTTTTTGGGGGGGGAACCTTGAAGAGAATTGCGCGCTTTGCTGTAAACTATCTTATTTTTGGCGTATATCTGGCAATTTTGTAAAGGAATTTGATTTGATGGAGAATACAAATTAAATAAAAATTCGTTTTCTGATGACGTACAGACCACGTTATATTTTTGCATGTTGTAGAGTTTGTAATAACATTTTTATTATTATTATTATTTTTATTTTTTGCTTTTCAGTACATTTTACCCATCCCACAAAAAGCTGTCCCTTTCAAACTGGAATTTGTTGACTTAATTACAATTTTTTTTTTTTTATTATTTTTATTTTAAGGCCTTATTTGGCTTTTTCCAAACTGATTTGGCTTTTTGCGCTAATATAATCTACCAACACTGGCGAGTCAAGTATATACTTTTCCTCACTGGAAGGCAATCTTTTAACTGTTTAATAGGCACCTCTATGTTTATCCACACTACGCGTCGGTGGATAAAGAACTGTTTATTTTTACTTCATATCCTTTCATATAACTACATTGTAGGTCAAATTTGAAGTTGAATAATCATATTACGATGCAAAAGTAATTCGAATAAGCGCGGAAGGTTTCAATCGCGTCGCCTATGGGTGAACAAGAATTTTCTTAATTTCTGAGCGACGCGCATTCATGATTCAATACGATAAAAATGGTGATAAGATAAATACGAAACCGAAGGTTATTTCTTTATATTCATTGATATAGCCTACTACGCCTGTAGACATGGTAGATGGCATGCCAGAAGTGTAATTTTGGAAGATCTGTATAGTGATGCCTGTATATGCATTATCGAAACACTTGAAGAACTAAATTAATATGCATACGCAAGAATGACTATGGTACGAAACATAATTATATGCAACATGTTAGACCTGACTGTCTGAGGAGTGTATCAATTCATTAGAATAGCGTTAAACCCTTCACAATCTTTGATAAATTCAATAATTAGGCCTAAGTCTTCAAAAATGGCATAGGAAAATGTGTGACGTCATTACTTGAAAAGTCTCGGGACTTTTTTTAATCTGATGATTGCTCTCCAGAACTTTGCCATTATCTGGATAACATATAGGTGAATAGAAAATAAATGTAAAAATAAATTTCATGAAGAAAATGGTTCGTCTCAGAACGTAATACTCAGGCTATACTCTCCATGTCCTCAACCACCCCCTCCCCACACGTCACCACTCCTGCTGACTGTCACCACCTATCCCTATTGTCACCACCCCTCCCCATTGTCACCACCTCCTCCCCATTGTCATCATCCCCTCCCCATTGTCACTACCCACCCCTCAAACACCACCACACTGGAGTCCAGCGATCGCCTCCCCCTCAAATGTAATATTTTCCTCGAATGTACATGGAATATCTTTAACTGCGGGTCAGGGCGGAGGGTCTCAGCATTGATGACATTCCGACTTTGCTAAATGACTATAGCAACATAGCTGTCAGGTTGTGGTCCGATTGATGTTAAGACGGACGGGGAAAAAACTACCTTTGCCCCTGTTGACGGTTATCATGCAAGAACCTGAAAATACCATGAAATTCAGCTTTTGCACATAATTACAAATCTTCTTATATCCTCGGAGTTAATATCAGGATTGCTAGTTTTGTTCTGTTTTGTTTTTGATTAACATTTGAAGGCCATCTATCATGTCTATTGTGATTCAAATGTGGCGGCGTACATTTTTTTCAAAAACTACTCTGATTGGCCAACCAGTGTAAGTAAACGTTGGACCATTGTCAGATTGTAAAACCGATCAAAACGCACGAATTGAAATCCATTTATCGTGTACGTTAGAGACGATAACTGGCCTTTAAAGAAGGAATCCCGTCACCTGAAAATTGCTCGACACAAATCTGCTACATACCAGCGACGTCACTTTAGCTGTAGGTTTTGATTGGCTTGTCAGTATTTGTGTAAATATGATCTGCCAATCAGAAACGCTGAATTGTATTGCAATGTTTCTCCACATTGACACGAGAACTGGCCTTGAACTCGTTTATTATAGAACCATCTAAGATTAACAATTATTGAGCGGTTTTGTATATGCAAAGTGTGATCTGATGGATTTGCCTTCAAAATGAAATTAATGATAAAACCATCTCAATGAATGATGCAAAGGTGTGCAAAGGTTGGTACGATCCATGCGGCCTATAAGCAGATTCTTACATCAGTGGCGGCGCCGGGATTTTGATCATGGGGACAAGAGAGGGACAGTTTTGTCTCATGGGGGGCAAAGGACCATCAATTGGACAAAATATGTAACTTTACAAACTTTTATGGGAGGAAGTAATCTCAGGTTGGACAAATGCCTCCCATGCCCTCCGTAGCCTGGTAGCGCCGCCGCTGCTTACCATGGCATCAAGCTGAACCTCTGTAACCTTTGCTATTTTACCTGGAAATATTCTTACCACTTCCATCGGTTCATTTACTTGTTGTATCTACAGATCTACCAGTCTACTAAATCCTGGTTACACTTTTCAACAACTCAAATTTAGAGATTCGACTTCCATATCAAGCTCAGTCATATGTAGGGGTGTTTCCAAGGTAGCGAGAGGCATCAGGGACACGGGGGGTTCCTTATGATTCACCACGTATACTCAGTAGGTTCAAGGTCTGAAGGTACGTTACATGAACTATGGTTGATAATCTTTGCAAGTTGGGAACAGATCGTTGCAGAGCAAAATATTTTCGAGAGCTCAATGCAACATATCTTCACAAGAGAGGTATGACTCTGTAAGGCATATATTCAAGCTAATTCTTCAATTTTCATTAAAATTCCAACCATGTAATTTCCGAACCAAACTCATGTTGTCTTCCCATCATAAACCTGCTCGGTATGCACGAGCGCACTCCAATCCGCCATCACGCGCTATTTTCAAGTCACCCGCTATTTTCAAGTCACCCTGGACCATTGTACCCCATTCACCGATCGGGGCACGATGCCCCAAGCACTATCTTTCTGTAAACTCTCGGATAAATAATTCATAATCACGACTCAGGCGTCAAATAATACTTGAATGTCACAGAAAATAATGCCCATACAATTCTTCGTTTTTTTTTCAATATATTAAAGCTCCATTTTTGAGTAATTAGACAAGCCATGCACAGATGGCTTCGGTTCATTTAACTAGATAATGAGCGTAAGCCATAATAAATCACGTTTACTGCATTTGCGGTTTTTGTTCACGTAGGCCTGTGTTTACAGGTTGTTCTTAACTGGTACAAGCTATTTCAGGTCATTGTACAGTTGTATGTATTTCTTTAAAGACAGAAACTTGCGGACAAAATACATATACAAGATTGCATTTTGATATCTTATAGGTTACACAACATCTATACTATAGTATAGTTAAATTCCAATACAAAAAAAAAAAAAAAAACGCCTGTAGCCTACTTTGTTGCTCAAGAGGGAATATTTTTCTCCTCAAAAAGCTGACAAAAACAGTGGTTTTCTGAAAATAAGTGTTGTTAATCTTTTTGAATTTTAGGGCCTTGTCGGCCTCATGTGGATTCTGACGCCTTGGGCTGACATGCACTGAATGGATTTAAAAGCATTTGACGACAATGACAGCGGTACAATTCCCGCAAGAATCTTAGACTAAGTAGTCAAATGTGACGGCATGATATTTCTGGAAATCACAAGTTTTATACCATGTGAACAAACAAGTCATATGCGCGGGTCATATGATTTTATATATGAAAAATCTGTCCATATCTAAGGGCCTACCCATTGAAAATATAATTTGAAAGGGTAGGCCCTAATGCATGGGATGCGAAAAAATGTCAAAAACTGCTATAGCATGCACCTAGCCGTAATTTCTGAGGGAGCAATGCACTTATCACCAGAATAAAAATGATACATTAGGTTGTGAAAAACAGATGTTCCCCTACTTGGTGGAGGAACTTAACCCCCCCTCCTCTCCCCATCCGCTCCTAAACCACTGACATTTACCAAGAATTTACCTTGAAACTTGCTAACTTATTTATAAGTTAAAAGTCCGGTTGTTATCATGCAGATTTTTCCCTCCTTGTCTTCAAAGAAAAGTAGCAATTAAAAACTACCC
>JAIGNY010001222.1:447500-540000 GCA_020152595.1 Chiridota heheva | reverse complement strand
TATTTCAAAAGAACACTTTCTCAACAAAAGGGTGTTCAGGAATTTGAAAAGGGGATTCGTTTTTCGTATAAAAGGGAAAAAAAAAATCTTGAAAATCTGGGTGCTTATTATATTTCTAGAATTAAAAATGGCACTTTCTCAACAAAAGGGGTATCGTTGGCTTGGAACACACCCCCTCCCCTTATAATAGTAATACTAATTTTGATAATGATGATGATGATGATGATGATGATGATGATGATGATGATGACGACGACGATGATGAAGATGACGATGACGACAATGATGAAGATGACGATGACGACGACGATGATGATGATGATGACGACCACGACGATGCCCATGACGACGACGACCACGACAACCACGACGATGACGATGATGATGATGACGATGACGATGACGATGATGATGATAATAATAATAACAACAACAAATGGTGGCGCCATATCTGCTGTAGGCATTAAAGATTCACTGTCCACCGATTCTATTTGTTGCCCTCAATCAGTCAATTGACCCACCAGTCTGCCAGTGAAAATTCTTCAAGGTAAACAACACCCTGATATACTGATATACAAGACAAAAATTCTATTAGATGAAGGTTATATCCAGGACCTAAACAAAATCTGCTGTCAATATTGTCGTACCCAGATAGCGCACTATACGTTGGCCCAACGTTGGCGAAACGTATGTACCGGGAATTATACGGTAACCCAACGTTAACCCAACCTTCCAACATTAACCAGCCAACATCGCCTTGGGAGGAGAACACTCTTAAGTCAGTAAGTGGGTGGAGTAACGGTTTTTGAAAGAAACTTTATCTTATCTAATTTGGCCGCATCTGGGACTGGAGCAGCCATTCAAATGGGGCCTTTACTTGGTTTCAGCCTCCGACTCCTTCAGGTGTGTTAGTAGACTGTCTATGATGAACTGGCGAACTCAATTTAATATATATCCCATTTAAAAAAAATATATAAAGAAAAAGCCTTCTAGCCGAAAATCCCACAAATTTGCCTAAAATTGTTAAGCTTTTCCAATAAACTTTGACTGAGGCTTGGTGGGAAGAAAGGGAGGGGGGGGGGTAGGGTGCCTCTGTAACTCCTGTTGTTACACCACTTCACTAGAACCCGAACATAGCATACGTGTTTTCGTGGAGGGGTGTCACACCAATCAGTGGTGGTGGAACGAGATTTGGGGTTCGGCCCCTCAACGAAAAAAATGTGTGCGTGTGTGTGGGAGGGGGAGGGGGAGGTTTAAGCTTAGCTCCCAAAAGTGTGTCTAAATTGTATACAATATAATATATTTCGGGGTATCACCACATCAAGTCAAAATTTGCTGTTTAAAGCAAGTTAACTGCGTTTTTGGACATGATTGTAACCCTGAGGAATGCCAAAATCGGAGAGCTTCCATGGGGACTTTCCTCTGGCCCCCACTATAATTTTTCCCTTCGACTCACAAGCACCTTCACGGCTCCACACTCCCCCCCCCCCCTCCCCCTTCCTTACCCACCATCCCCTCCACATATTTTGAACGCTCTGCCGCCCTTGTTAAATAATTAGTTCAGGGATCAAACAAGTTCATGTTATACGACAGAAGAGATCTAATAGAAACAAAAATGGCAAAAATAGAGTTAAAAAATCTTCGTTAAGGAGACATTTAAGTTTAAATTTTGGTGTCTTCACGGTGTAGACACGACTGAAATTCAGACTGTATTTATTAAATCAGACTGCATTTATTAAATCAGACTGTATTTTTAATACCTTTTTTATATCTAATTTCATTCTTAACATCCGTAAATAGAGGCTAATTTGTCCAGGTTCCATTAAACGGTCAATAACTTCAAGATTATACTGGAGAAACCTTAAACACGACCCCGGGATTTCACCGTTTTTCATTGACACATGAATATATTTCCGAGCACATTTCGCGACGAATTATCTTTTGGGCAGTTGGGAGCAAACAAATTGTGAACATATATCTCAAGTGCAGGTTTATATTATAAAGGTTTATATTACGAAGGTATCTTTAAGTGAGCATACAAATTACGAACTTATCTTTTGCGCACATATATTGGCCGAACTTATTTGGTTTCCGAACATGTATGTTTCAAACATTATGATTGTGAACATATATTCTGCGACCATATTGTTTCTGAACGTTTGTTTTGCGAGCATATTAGTTTTCCGAACTTATATTCTGCGACCACATTGTTTCCGAACATAATGTTTTGCGAACATATTTTGGTGGTCCTTTTGGCGTTCCATACTACAGTACTATGATCAATCTGTCAATTAAAACAGTTTTTTCATCAATTGAATTTTGGACCTTTTTGTTTGATTTTAAATTAAGGCATTACAATCAAGAAATATTCAGAGCTTCTGGGGGATTCTTCCCCTGGACCCTACCATACTGTTACATCGAGAAATATCATGCATGATTGTAAAGAGTTAATTTGATTAACAGATTAATATAAAATTCCTTTACACATGTGTTAAACTGTGTGTGTGGGGAGGGGGGGGGGGATATTCGAATTATGGTACCGCCAGAACAATTTATTGGGGCATAAACTTGTATGTATGTGTGAACCACCTATCTGCCTGTTGTGGTACTGCGGACGCGAAGCCTGCGCCACAACGGTGTGGGGTCCAGGGGCTCACTTTCGTATATCAGGGTCTCTGTTTTCGTATATCAGGATATCTGTTTTCGTATACCAGGGTCTCTGTTTTCGTATTGGTCTCAGGTCTGTTTTCGTAACACCCAGAAAATTCGGAAATTATGTATTGGTAAACTTAAAGGAAATCTTAGTAAAATTTAAAATAATTTTTATACAGTTTTGGGAACAAAAGGAAAGAGATTTCTTGATTAGAAACAACGTTTGGTGGAAAGTTAATTAATGTAATTTAACAGTGCAATTTTTTCTGCTTGTAACTATAAGAAATTTTTGGAGCCTTGCCCGTTCGGGGGACTCACCGGTAATGAGGTGGGATCGGGGGAGCGTGTCCTGGTACCCTTCCCTTGGACCTACCACCGCGAGTCCATGAGCAGGTGAATGTGTTTACAACCTTAAACCTCCAATGCACCTTCGATTTAATCGCACAAACCAGAGCTGCCAAATGTAATAAGAGTTTTACGGCCAAACCATCGTATGGCTTACGGCCAAATGTGTTTGAGAAACGGCCAAATTTCGGCCCAAAACATGCATGATAATAAGCAGTCCGGCAGCATGCCTATTAATGGGATCATAAATGTTCCTATAAATGGGAACATTTTGCTACATGGAAGCCGCCATTTGTGATATTTCCCATGATCCTTTGCTATCATAACGTTAAAGCCTTATGTAATGTTATAAATTTCAAATTTGAAATACGTCTGGGAAAAATATCTTTGCTAGGGGAAACTTAAAACTCATGAAAATACATTCATTACTGCTGTACTGTCATGGCTAAAACTTTTCCACTTCCATTTGATATGTTCATCACGCCGTTTCGAAATATTATTAATAATAGACAATACAGCTAGAGGCTTTTTGGCGCGAAACAGCGGTTTTGAAAATTCAATTGTTTTTCAACACAATGATTTTTAATATTGAAAGTAAATAAATTATAAACTATGAGATTTTATCGCAACATCTAAATAATATGGCTGCATTACTTCAAAATTCTCGTGTGTTAGAAATGTTCCTATTATTATAGGCATGTTGCCGGACTTCATTTTTTATTTGTTTCGGGTCTGTAAGTCATAATTCATAAATACAGTCTTCAGCGGTGTCGGAACCACAGGGCAACGGGAACGACTTCCCCCTTGCCCTAGAGTAAGGGGCGATGGGGAAGGGGGCAGGAGGTGCCCTTTTAAAACCTAGAGCGGACGGGAGCAGGAGGGGCATTTTGAAAGTTGAAGGCGGACCGGGACAGGAGATGCCCTTTTGAAATTACAAGAAATAATTCTAAGTCATTATTGAAGCTTGAAAACAAATAGAAATCCACTCACTCACAAATCCTACATACTGACATAGTACACACAAAATGAAACATGCATTTAGTTATTTGGCACAATTAAAGCATAGTCAGTTAGCAGGGAACATGATATTGAGGGCCGTGCATGATGGGAAGGGGCACGTCCCTAATAATTGTCAAAAGCCTAGGCCTTTAAACCTATTCGTCTAATGGGCAATTGCTAAGATTGGTCCTGGCTCCCTTATTTCAAACCCATAGGCGGGGTGGGTGGGGGAAAATCACACTAAGATACACAAAATCACCACACAAAAAGTATACATTTGGAAACAAATGGGGATAGGATGGAGAAAGTGTCCCCAAATCCCGCCATGATGCTCAAACCATATGTGTAGTAACTTTTTTGAAAACTGACAAAAAGGCCCTTGAATGAAAATAAAAAGCGCCCCTAATTATTGTCCAACATTTGCCCTCACTTGATTTTCAGCCCCTTCCCCCTGCCACGAGTTCCTTCTGACAACCCTGACAGTCTTATTAAGTTTCTATAGTGCTTTGTTTTTTTAAACGAATGACTAAACGCCGATCACGTGATAAGTCCCATTACCTGACGTCAAAAATATAAACACATCACTCAGTTATTGCGAAATCTGAAGTAAATGGGCCTAATTATTCCTAATAATGGGTAATGCAGAACGTTGAATGAAAGGCAAAGGGGATATCTCTTAGTTTGGGCTATTATAATAATACAACAACAAAATCTGTTTTTACGTGTGTGGGGACGGGAAGGGGAGGGGACCGGGAGGGGGAAGTCTCTTCTGTGCATGATTAAACTCATGGGGTCTCTTTATTGTTAGACGGTAAGCCACAAATACAGCTTATAATATAACCTATATACTGATCCTGAACAATAGGCCCTATCCTGCAAAACAATTCTGACGTAATTGCAATTATCATCCCATAAAGAGAGGTTATCTCCTTTTTTTTCTCCTTCATAAAGTTCATGTATGCTGACATATTCTTTATCTTAATTAACTCATAGTAATGAACGTGTTTGAAAAATATAACAGAACGAAAACCATCATTTCTTTCTATGCTTTTTTTCTTCTTTCCACAATGAGTAAGTAAATGCCATTGGTTAAAGACAATTTTAATAGGCTGCAGTACAAAAGCAACGCCGACCAATGAATTATGCAGTCATCGATGTTGATTGAATGGAAAAGGCACATTACTCTTTTTTTAGGAAACATCTTATTAATGAACACGACCAAATGGTGTCCCCCGGTCAAACTTTGCAACTGATAAATTCGGATAAATTGAGACTTAACGGCCAACAGGCCAAAGTTAAATTTCACGCCCAAGGGCAAATCTTTACGGCCAAATTTGAGCAATTTGGCCGTGAAAAACGGCCAAATGGCAGTCCTGGCACTATGACTAACTGTTATTCACAAAATTTTGTGTGCAAATTTTGTGCATGTCAGAGAAATCAAGCAAGTATATCATGTTCTTTGAACGCGCGAAAATAAACCTTTTATGTTAAAGGGCGCTCGAGAACAAAGGAACGTCAAAGGACCGCTGTCTGGGAATGCAATATGGCCAGACAGGTGCAGCCTACGTCATTTGCAAGTAACCTTTGTATTATACATTTAGCCCAATATCCCACTTTACATACCGTAATACTTTAAAAGGTTAGTCCAGGGGTCAAGCACATATATCTTAAAGGAGACATAAAGTTTGATACAATCCTTATTTCATATGATAGAGGATTAAAATCTAAATCAACTAACGAAACAGCAAGTCAAAATCTTATTCCTATCTCAAGTTATCCATCTTTTAAAGTCAACATACAGACATATGAGGCTGCCATTTTGCTCAATTCTGTATTGAAACCTTGTTAATGATGACATTTTCCCCAACATAGACTAAGGAATGTAATGTATATCTGTATAACTTTATAGTATGATTTTATTCCAAAACTAACGTGACACCAAGTTTTAATGCAGCATGTTTTGATAATTTCATGTGTACACAACAAATTTCTTGACCCTTACAAAAGGAAAATAGAGAGAGAGAGAGAGAGTTGAACACACAATTACAATGACGGGGTCGTCACCTGCGTATTCGGTTATGATAGTACAAATGCTATCACGAAACGCTTAATATGACCCGGACGAGAACACAGGTACGACGTACGGACAGACATAACATCGACAACCAAGTCAATGTCCACGGCCTTTGATAACCAGTTGTGGTGCACTGGCGTGTCTACCCACCCCAGGATTGAACCCGGGGCCTCGTGGTCTGTAGACAGGTATGATAACCGCTACACCACAGTAGGTAGATTAAAGGAAAATAAATTTTCATGAGCTAGAAAACGAGATAGATTATAAAGAAATACAAAGCATTCTAGCATCCTGCTGGGCTGATGACATCATAATCTGCGTGTTTTAAAATCAAAATGGCGGCTCCCATGGTACTTAGTAGTAGCATTCAAGTTTGTAATAATTACAAAAAATGTGTTAGATTTCTTTAGGAGTTCTGAAACTTGGTCAGAAGATTTGTCATTTTTAATTCTATCTTACGAAATAGGTATTATGTCAGACTTTATGTCTCCTTTAAATGAAAGAGGACTACTTCAAAAGAAACAAAATAGTGAAGAAAGTATTCACAAATCTTAATCCGTAAGGATATATCTAAGTTTAAAGTTGGGTATCATTTGTGTAGAAACGACTGAAATCAGACTAGTTGTGATGTCATAGCCTCAGATTCCTCAAAGTCTTTATGTATTCTATTATATTTTGTTTTTTGTGGCTTAAAAACCATGGGATATGTCAAAAAAAGTAGTAAAACTGAATATAGGAAGGGTATTTATAATATACCAACTGAAGAAAGTTCAAGGAAAAGTAATTTGAATAGTGAATGAAACAATTAATTACACTTTCTTTAAAATACATTAACAATTGTTCAGAATGTGAGGATGAAGACACTAACTTTCCATATAGTAGACTTAGTACACCAGTCATTTATACACAGATAAGACAGAGATTTAAACTTGTATATCTCCTTAACGGAATAAGATTTTTGAATGCTTTCTTCACAATTTTCTTTTTTTTAAAGTCCTCTTTCATATAAGATGGACATGCTTGAACTAATCCTTGAAGTTTTCATAATAGCTCTTAGAGGGACTTCCCAAATCATACAACTTTAAAATATATGCGCACATTCTACCAATTGTTGCATCTTTGGCAGTAATTTAGAGAACTTTTCATTTTCAAAAGGGGTCATTTTAAAAAGGGACACTTCTCTCATATTTCAGAAAAGTGGGGGAGGGGGGCACGTCACCTCCAACTCCCTCCCCTGGCTACTACACCTATCTGCCTATGAATGTGCTAAACGCTTGCTATACAGTTCTGCTCTCATTTTTAGTATTAGCATAGCTAGCAAGGTTTAACGTCCTGAAAGCATCCAGTGCTGGACATTATATCAAGACGGCCACGGCCTTTGATAACCAGTTGTGAACTCACTGGTTGCAGACCAACCGAGTTACGAACCCGGGACGTGCGGGTGAGAGGATAAAACACTAACCACTACACGGAGGTCTGTACTTTGTCTGTACTTACTTTGTTATAAGCCGCTAAATTAATTCACAACACGATTTTTCTTTATGCCTTTACTTTCAGACTATTTTATTAATCAAAATAATTGTTGATGATCACCTTCACTGAAAATGCATGGCTCACACATCTCGTAATTATATAGGCTATCAGGCTATTAGAATTTGCCACTCAACCAGTCAACCCCGTCGACAACATCACATATCTTATCCAGGTCATTATCTAGGCTTTCGAGCAAAGAGCATCGCTTGATAATTCTCATAGTTTGGATATTATACAACTCAACTGATCCCAAACATCAAATCAATATTATATCGATTTTATTTCTGTATATGAAAACGAGATAAGAAATCTGGGAGCCTATTGGCCTATAACAAAAAACGCTGACTAACAGGTAGACAGGCAGACTGGCGTACAGGCTGATAGCACTGTCTGACTGTAGGACGGATTCATCATCTCGGCTGTCATGGCAGTGGCGGTGATTTGTTTTCAACATAACCCAAAAGTGGTGTCGCCAGCCATAACAGCATCAAGTTTCTCATTTTCCGCTCCGGATTCTCCAAAATTTCAATAAATATCATGACATTTTGGAGACGGATAGTAAATACTATTAAAAACTTTTCGCCGCTGCTTTTTGAAATTCATCGTCGCCTTTTTGAGAAAATTAACAGAACAGACTGCCGATAATCTGTTTGATTGATTTTCTCAAAAAAGCAACCGTGAATTTTAAAAAGCAGGGGCAAAAAGTTTTGAATATCTATTTACTATCGGTCTCCAGAATTTCAGGATATCCATTGAAATTTTGGACAATCCGGAGCGGAAAATGAGAAACCTCAAATGTTTAGTGTGGCTAGTCAAATGTGCAGGCTCATGCGATGACGTAATACATAAAAGTAACCAATTTTTGGGGTATTTCAGAGTACCCAGTTTTTCGGGCTGCTTCCGAACTGACAGATATATCCAAGTTATAAGCCAAGCTGTATAAATATGTAAATGCGAAAATCGCCCTGTAATACATTACAAAATTTGTATATGTGATGCCTGAAATATAAAAACAGAATGAAGTCAGAAAGTTGTCAATGTTAAACCGATTTTAATACAATTTTACAGCAATTTATGGGGAGGGGATACAAAATCAGGAGGTAAAATTTGTATATATTTTAGCAGACAATTACGGCAAATACATTTAAACAGTTAAAGAGAAGACATGGAAGGGTTAACATTAATAAGTATACTTAAGCATACTTTAAGCAAAAATATACACTCAATTATAAAAAAGAATATGAAGGACCATTATTGAGAAAACTATCCCATACCTCCCCACCCCTCCCCCAGGCTTCCCCTATGGACAATGCTCTTATACAGTCGATAAACAGTCCATGGTAAAACACAGTCACCCAAAATGTATAGGTTAGTCAGTGAGTTAACATAACATAACAAGATGACGGGCTATGAAGGGTGAATCAACCCCATGAAAAGCCACCACCACTACAAAATAAAAAAAAATCGAAGACGCCAAGAGTTAGTAACACACTTATCAAGTATAGTTGTTGATACTCATATCGCTTCATTTTTTTCCGGAATAGAAAAGCAAGAAGTTTCTTCAGATTTTGTTACACGATCAATCAAAAGGATTTAAGTTGTCATATGAGTGTTGGGCATCAGCTTTAGGCCCTTAAACTAACGTCTTTCATCTATGAATTGAACAGATTCCTCGCAAATTGGATTTCTCACAAATTACTCCGCTGCTTTTAACTGTTTAACTCATTATGAACAACCTCTGGATATCAAAATAGACAAAAACATCTACGAAATTGCTTCGTCCCAAGCACCGATGATGATTGCCGTGGAGTTAATCGTGTAAGGCTTGCGATTCTAATGACTTAATGGCTTTTATAACCTCAAGCTATTTTACAACTAATACTCAGTGACGGAAAAAAACAACTTTTAAGTGAGTTGAGTATTGTGTATACCACCTGACCAACAATCACAAATGTGGTATGCAGATTTTATATCTGTGCCGATAAGCAGATAACGTTGTCTTATATGTAGGTCTATCATACAGTCATAGTGGCTCTCTGTGTTTCATCTTTCAGTAGGCCTATTTTTGGAATTTTCTTTCATGCTTGGGTTGTCTCTTTCAACTTTTGAGGAACAATTTTTCTTTCTCGTGCCATTTTCTTCAATTTTCGGAAAATTTTCATAAATTATCAGGAAATGTTGCCAATGTTTAATCAAATTTCCGATGATTTTACCGACATTTTTTGTTAATAATTTCCCAATTTTCCCAATCGAGAGAAATCCTTTCAAATAGGATTTTCTCTGCTCTCCGCTTTTATGACCATGCACGGGCCTTGTCCCATGTATGTTTCAGTAATCATGTCATAACTGCTCATAAAATACGTTATCACATCATCCCTGGTTTGGTTTGGTTTCCCCCCCCCCCCTCCCACTGACATTTTATCACGGCTCCGCAAGGGTGTGATTTTGCTAATTCGTGAGAACCTTCAAATAAACGGGGTCTCATTTTTATAACTCATATTCTTGAAAATGAAGTAAATAGCCTACCATTACAATTACGGGTGATTTGGAGATAATATTTTGGATAATAATTATTAAAGATTTTCAGCACCCATTGAAACGTGCAAGAAATGTGTGTTGAACTCGAATATTATCAGAACAATACACCCCCTTCCCCCTTCTCCACATCCGCCCTCTTCATACCCCACCACAACAATTTCTTAGTAATGCCACTGGGTTGTGTCCTTTAGATTAGATTATCAGGGATATGGTATTTATCTCAGTACAATATCCCTGGCAATATCAGGGACCCCTGGTTATGGGCTGATTTCTATTTTTTTTTTTTTAATTAACAAGGGGGCTCACAAAAAGAGGGCCAATCTTTCGGGAAAGAGGGCCAATCTTTCGGGAAAGAGGGCCAATCTTTCGGGAAATTTCTTTATTTTTCGGTCAGCTTTATCTATTTGGGGGAAATTTTACGGTATTTTGGCCAAATTTCCGTCAATTTTCTTCAATTTTCGGGAACTTTAGAGGCAATTTTCTTAGAATTTTGGGCAATTTTCTTCGATTTTCGGAACATTTTCTTCCATTTCATAACAGTCAATCATTGATTTGATAGAGATTTCTCCATTTGCCAAAGTCTGAAAGTCAGGTCACTTTTAAACAAGGGGCTGATCCTGACTCCACCCCCCCCCCGCCAAACCTCCTAGAAATCAGTCCTTATGCATAGCATATGTGTCGTTGGTTTCAGCGAGTTGTCGAACAGTCGAATGTGGTTCCGACGACTTAACTTTAAAACTTTGTAGATTATAAAGTTCTGAAAATGCTAAGCGGCAGATAACACGGGATACACTTCCGGTGAGCTAGTGAGCGATACAATCTTAAAGGAGACATACAGTCATATGATAGAGGATAAACATCTCAACCAACTGCCAACAACAGCAAGTCAAAATCGTATTCCTATCTTAAGTTATTCATGTTTGAAATCGACACATGGGGACTGCCATTTTGTTCAATTCTGTATTGAAATATTGTGCATGATTTCCCCAATAGGAACATAAGGATTTTAATGTATTTCTTTATAAATGTGATTAAAGTTTTGATTCCAAAATGATGTGACACAAAGTTCTAACAGCATGTTTTGATAATTTTATGTGTACACAAAACTTTCCTTGACCCGTACATAAGATTTTTTATCTTTTCTTCATAAAAGCTAGAAAACTTAGAAGTAGATTAATACAAAGCGTTCCAGCATTCTGCTGGGCTGATGACATCATAATCTGCATGTTTTGAAATCAAAATGGCAGCTCCCATGGTACTATTATTAAGTATTAGTATCAGGGCGCTCCCTGGTAGCATTAAAGTTTGAATAATTACACAAATGTATTAGATTGCTTCTGGAGTTATAAAACTTGGTAGAAAATGTGTTATTTTCAATTCTATTATATGAAATAAGGATTATATCAGACTTTATGTCTCCTTTTAAATAATGCTGCTTAACTGTATTTACCAACAGTTTTATTTTCAAAAAAGAAACAAAAAGATATTATTTAAAATAACAAAAATCCTAGCATTTGTTATAACCCGTAAAACAAGTAGTTCATTCGCGATTATATATATCAGGGGAAGGAGTTAAGCGACATACATAGAATGGCAATGTATACTGTACGGATTACAATGTAGAGAGAGAGAGAGAGTTGAACACACAATTACAATGACGGGGTCGTCGCCTGCGTATTCGCTTATGATAGTACAAATGCTATCACGAAACGCTTAATACGACCCAGACGAGAACACAGGTACGACGTACGGACAGACATAACATCGACAACCAAGTCAATGTCCACGGCCTTTGATAACCAGTTGTGGTGCACTGGCGTGTCTACCCACCCCAGGATTGAACCCGGGGCCTCGTGGTCTGTAGACAGGTATTATAACCGCTACACCACAGTAGGTAGATAATTATTATTCACCCTTATCAATTTAATTCAGCAAGGTCATTTTCAAAGAAAATGTTACGTAATGCGTAATTCGTCAGCCGATATAAGCACAGTTTGAAAGAAAAGGAAGAATAGTAGCGCACTATTCAAAGCAAACTATTCAACCATTTTGATGAATTTGATTGTAAAAGAAATATTTAATCTATTGATCATGCCAAACTAAGGTCATAAGGAGTTGGTAGTTTAAATATATATATATATATATATATATATATATATATATATATATATATATATATATATATATATATATATATATATATATATATATATATATATATATATATATATACATATATATATATATATATATATATATATATATATATATATATATATATATATATATATATATATATATATATATAGATATATATATATATATATATATATATATATATATATATATATATATATATATATATACATACATATATAGGTAGATATATATATATTATACTATTCAACCATTTTAATGAATTTAATTGTAAAAGAAATATTTAATCTATTGATCATGCCAAACTAAGGTCATAAGATGATGATTACAATGTACGATTTATTCACCCTTATCAATTTAATTCAGCAAGGTCATTTTCAAAGAAAATGTTACGTAATGCGTAATTCGTCAGCCGATATAAGCACAGTTTGAAAGAAAAGGAAGAATAGTAGCGCACTATTATTCAAAGCAAACTATTCAACCATTTTGATGAATTTGATTGTAAAAGAAATATTTAATCTATTGATCATGCCAAACTAAGGTCATAAGGAGTTGGTAATATTTAAATATATATATATATATATATATATATATATATATATATATATATATATATATATATATATATATATATATATATATATATATATATATATATATATATATATATATATATATATATATATATATATATATATATATATATATATATATATATATATATATATATATATATATATATATATATATATATATATATATATATATATATATATATATATATATATATATATATATATATATATATATATATATATATATATATATATACATATATATATATATATATATATATATATATATATATATATTCAACCATTTTAATAATTTAATTGTAAAAGAAATATTTAATCTATTGATCATATAAATAAGGTCATAAGATGTTTGTAATGTTTAAATATATATATATATATATATATATATATATATATATATATATATATATATATATATATATATATATATATATATATATATATATATATATATATATATATATATATATATATATATATATATATATATATATATATATATATATATATATATATATATATATATATATATATATATATATATATATATATATATATATATATATATATATATATATATATATATATATATATATATATATATATATATATATATATATATATATATATATATATATATATATATATATATATATATATATATATATGAAATATATCGCCTGATTGTTTATTGAAACCAGTTTGGCATAACATACAGTTATTACAGAATTTGCAAACATTGGAAACACACTGTGGCCATAGCAAAGATGACGGGATGAGGTGGAGCGTCACCAACATGTAAACTTGTTCAAATTAGATAGGTTTTTTTTTTTTTTTTTTTTTAATGAGGAAGGGTGGGGGCGGAGGGGGTGGTAACGGACGGATTGGGATATTTGTGACTGGGATAGATTAAAAGTGGATGCTCCAAAGTTGGAGAAACAGCAAAATTGAATTCCGGTGGTAATTTTGTTGTCAAAAGTTGTCAATACTTATGTCAGAAATGTCTGGGTGAGCGCCGTGTTTCCTCCCACGAATTTATCATCTTTCATTCCTGCATATGATGTTGGCTATATTGAAAATGATTGTGTATCTTACATTATTTACTGAAAGGCATATTGCTACCCTCACAACCAAAACAATAAATCAATCGTAGCAGATAGGGCCTACCCAAGTATAAAAATAAAGTGTGAGCAGAGCAACGGGTCCCTTTGCCGCAATGGCGGCGCCGGGATTTTGGTGCTGGACAAGAGAGGGGCAATTTTGTGTCATCGGTGGGTAAGGGGTCGGTGGGTGGGGTTTGGTGGGTGGGGGGATCGGTGGGTGGGGAACGGTGGATGGGGATCGGTGGGTGGGGTTCGGTGGGTGGGAGTTCGGTGGGTGGGGTGATCGGTGGTTGAAAGGGGGGGGTGTGGCAAAGGCCTATAAATTTGACAAAATATGTCACTTTACATAATTTTCTGGGGAAAGCGGAGAAAAGCAACCTCGTGTGGAAAATTTTCCCTTGCCATTCCCCCAGAGCACCGCCACTGCTAGGCCGCTTCCCTTTGTAGGCCTATACTAGAAATAAAATAATTTGTATCTTGATCTCCAGCCTCCCTTCCTAAATTTCAGATGTTTCAAATTGACAAGCCGGGGTTCTCACAAAGCCTAAATTCCTTTACTTTCATAAATGTTAGATACCGCGACAAAAAGGGCAATAGCCATACATATATTATCCTGCATTAATCGTAGTGTCGTAATACCTTTATATTGACTAATTTCATGTCAGGGTCTTCCTGTTGTTGTCAGGGTATGAATCACACTTTGTTATTGATGGTGGTCCTTTAAAGAGGTAAACCCTTGTTTTCGGTTGACTGATTTCAAACTGCACGGTAAAGAATTGACCAGGAATCCAGAATTGATCTCCATCAATAGAATCACATACCCACACAGCGTGCTCATTCATATATAACAATACAGAAATGCATCCATTTGACATTTTTTTGTGGGATCGAATAGCTGATCTTTTCATCTAGATCAAATTGTTAATCGCCTGATGAGCAAGAAAGCCTTAGTCATGACAATTTCTCTGATGGGTGTATTTAGAAGATTACAGAAAGTGATGTTCATTTGATAATTAACATTTTACCCTAAAGGGATTTTTGAACGTATATTTAAATATTTGATAGATTGTACATGGGGCAAGCCGGTCAAGTCTCCTGACAGATTTGTAGTGAGCTCCTTTGGCCTAGTTTTATAAGCTTGAATGAGCGAGGGAATATTAAGTGGAGATGGCGGTGGCAATGTATCGAATTTAGAAATATTTCCAGAAAATCATGTAAATTTTTTAGGGTTTTTACTAATATTTGGGGTCCCGCTGTTTGAACGCACATTCCTTTCCTTAATTTCCACGGCCCTCATAATCCGGGTCCGCTAGGACCCGGAGTGCCCTCCGAATTACCCCTTAGCCCCCTTCTCGGCGGTACATGAGGGGGATCTAACCTATTTTTTATATATATAAATTATGGTTATACATATGCGAAATATGTCATGTTTTGATATCCTGTATTTGTTGTCAGCATTTTTCATCAACTTCATAATTTGTTTATGTAGTCCAAACATTCCCATAGCAACATTCTTGCTGTGGACCACACGCTTGGTACATTGGACCACACGCTTTGTACATTGGACCACACGCTTTGTACATTGGACCACACGCTTTGTACATTGGTACCTATATTCTCCGGGAGTATTCTTTGCTAAAGCAGTCATCCAATAAATTCGTTTAAGGATGATTGTCCCCAATAATATTTTTTATATTTTTTGTATCACTTCGTTCCAGTGAAGGCCGAAAAGAAGAAAAGTAGTGCAATTTTCTGCCAGAGTTTGCTAAGAGAGAGAGAGAGAGTTGAACACACAATTACAATGACGGGGTCGTCGCCTGCGTATTTGGTTATGATAGTACAAATGCTATCACGAAACGCTTAATACGACCCGGACGAGAACACAGGTACGACGTACGGACAGACATAACATCGACAACCAAGTCAATGTCCACGGCCTTTGATAACCAGTTGTGGTGCACTGGCGTGAGAGTTTGCTCAAATATGTTACAAGCTTTTATAACAGCGACAGTCTCCCGATTGACCTTTAAATCGCCAAATATTGATATAATATGGCTCCTGTTAATGCATGGCCACATGCACAGAGCCGTATCCCGATGGGTCTGCAACCAGTGAGTTCACAACTGGTTATCAAAGGCCGTGGCCGTCTTGATATAATGTCCAGCATTGGATGCTTTCGGGACGTTAAACCTTGCTATTCTATGCTATGCACAGAGTCAAATGTAAGACTAGCTTATATAACCTGATAACTGTAACGACTCATATATTTCAGATAACCCAGATACCTTGAGACGATAAAAGCATTTAGCATGGTTACATAGGAAAACCTTTAAAGGCTAAGTTCAGTGGTCAAGCATGTCCATCTTATATGAAAGAGGACTTCAAAAGAAACAAAATGGTGAAGAAAGCATTCAAATATATTATTCCGTTAAGGAGATATTCAAGTTTAAGCGCTGTCTTATCCATGTAGAAATGACTGGTGTAGTAAGTCTACAATGGAAAGTTGGTGTTCTCATCTTCACATTCTCAGCAATTGTTAATGTATTTTAAAGAATGTTTATTTGAATCTTTTAATATTTAAATTATTTTCCCTTTAACTTTTTTCAGGTGGTACATTATAAATATCCCCATTAGATTTAGTTTTACTACTTTTCTGACATATCCCGTGGTTTTTAAGCCTCAAAATCGCAGGACAAAATATGATAGAATACATAACGACTTTGAGGAATCTGAAGCTATGACATCACAACTAGTCTGATTTCAGTCGTTTATATACAAATCTGCAGATGATAGCAAACTTCGATATCTCCTTAACGGAATAAGATTTTTGAATGGTTTCTGCACTATTTTGTTTCTTTTGATGTCCTTGTTCATATAAGATAGATTTGCTTGATCACTGAACTAATCCTTTAAAATACAAAATGGACGTGTTTGACATTTCGTCAGATCAATGACATTGGTGAATCATCGAAACCTACAAAAATGATGCAGTAAAAATACAAAATTTTCATCCAAATATAATAACATATTTGATAGGGGCGAGCAGATACCCCTGTTTTTGTAAAAGAACCAGTGGCGGCACTACGGGGGTGGGGCGGGTTAATTTCCCCACGAGATCGCTTTTCCCCCACTTGCCCCAGGCCCCGCAACATTTTGTAAAGTGACATATTTTGTCCGAATTATATGTTTTTGCACCCCCGAGACGAAATTGCGCCTCTCTTTCCCTCATGACCATAATACTGGCGCCGCCACTGAGCAGACACATAAAATATTCGGAAAAGATAAACATCCTGTTGTCGTAATTCTTTGCTATATATTTTTTTCACGCGGATTTGGGAAAGTAAATTTGTTTGAGACTACTGTCTGAAGTTTCCTTAACTTTTGCAGATTTCTTCTTTTTGATGCCCCAAAATGGCTTTAAATTAAAAATTAAACACAGTTCAACATTTAAATGAAGAAAATATGATAATTTTAGATTATCAAATTATAAGGTTAAAATCAACTCAGATTAACAATTGCCAGTGGGTTACCATTTCCAACAACCAGAAAAAAATGTCCCCAGAAAATTCAGGCAAAAACCTTGGGTCAAGGGGCGAAGCCCCGAAAGCTCTGTAGATTTTTTGCTTTTGATGCACAATGATGTTTGGCTTTAAATCAGAAGTTCAATAATTAAAAATATGAATTTTTTAGTTTTTGATTCACCAAAATGGCTTAAAAATGGCTATAAAAGCTGAAGATATATACAAAAATTAAACTGAAGAAACTTAAAATAAAACAGATATTCAGATAATCATTTAAGTTGCCATCTATATTCTAACTTAAGAAGGGGAAAAAGAAAATTTGTTGTCAGCTTGGAAAATCAAGAATATCAGGCAAAATGTTATTGGATATTTGAGCGAAAAAGCTTTGAAAAGGTCGTAGAAACGCGAAGTAAATAAATATGTTACATGCATCTTTTGCTGGTACCAGTAGTTTTCTTGTCAAATTTTATGAAAATCCGTATAAATTCCGCAAGAAGAGAAAACCTTATTTAGTCAAAACACCCTTTTTTCTCATCGAAATGTTGGGCCTATACTGCTATGCATCAGCAAAACATTTTTACCGCACATGTACATATACCCCGCATATGAAAGTGTCTCCCGTCTGCCCGTGCCGCCCGAGCAGGTGCCTTTTTTTCTCATAATTTTTGTCGTGCAGGTTCCCACAAATGAAGTTTTACTGTGTTTATTTTGTACTGCTGGTCCATTTTTACAATATTTTTGTTGAATACTCATACCCTACAGGTATCAAATTGACTTCTTTTATACTGCGGGGTATCAAAATTGTATAATTTCATACTGTAGCTACCAAAAAATATGTCATACTGCAAGTATTTCAGTTGGTGGGCTGCACACCCCTACCACTTTTAGTATGAAGTGCTCCCTCCCCGGGCGAAGGCCAGGGGGAAAAGACGCTGGAAGCTCTGAAGAATCCGCGTTTTTGATGTCCCAAAGTTATGGCTCTAAAAGTAAGGATGTACCGGATATCCGGTCCGGCCGGATTATCCGGCCGGATTTTTTTTCCAAATCCGGCCGGAACCGGATTTTTGGCAATTTTAACAATTGAAGATTTACATTATGAGACTGTGGTACATTACAACTATATGAAATATAAAACAAACATGAATATCTGGATTTTTCTCGGTATAGATAATGTATTTTCTTCTTGAAAACACTGAACAAATTTGGCTTATGTTACGTGTATGATCATTTAAAACGGAATAAAGACATGTAGCTGTTTGAAATCAATAGAAATTTTGAAACAGATTGGGCTGTAACAGATAATAAATAAAACCACACCAGTTGTTAACAATTTTACAGTTAGAGACATTAATGAAATTTGTAGATAAAAGTACATGTACATGTAGGTTGACTGAATTTGTTTTCCACAATTTTTCATTGCTTAGATTCTCCTGCTATTGAAAAAGAGAAAAATGTTTTTTCCCCGCACTTATCTAAGCGAACTGTTTTACAAGTAATTCAGGGTACCAAGGTGTTTTAATGAAATAACACAAAAATAATTCAGAGAATAATTACTTTCCAAATGTAAAACATGAAAGAAGTCATATCTATTTCTATTACCTTGTTACTGTCCTTAATTATTTTAGTTTAGTTTTTACACAAATTGCACATACATGCACTTCAAATACATGTTAAGGTTAGATAAATGACCCTTTCCTGCCTCCATAGTGTCATTTGACTTTTTGACTTCCTCAGTAAGAACACATGTATGACAGTCTCAAGTTTGATAATATTCAAGATGTTAGGATTAATCCAGAACTTTCACTAATTTTGATTTGATTTCATCACAATATGCCCAATAATTATAATTTTCCAAAAAATTTGGGTTGCAAGCCATTAGTAGCCAACTTGACAATCCCCTGCCCCCACCCCTTTCCCTTTGTTTCTTAAGATTATGAGAATTGTTGTAGGCAATGAAAAATCCGGTTCCGGCCGGATTTTACCCGGCCGGATTTCAACCTGGATCCGGCAAAATCCGGTTCCGGCCGGATCCAAAAATTTGGATCCGGTACATCCCTATCTAAAAGGTAGGTACATTTTCGATCTCCATACAGTTTTTAATTATCACGGTGAGAAAATGAAAAAAAAAATCTTCTTGTAACATTAAAATCACCTCAGAGCTGCAGAGAGAATATATTCCCCCAAGACTGAACAACTTAGAAATTCGAATAGTGAATTGGTCTACGTTCAGGAAAAAATGAATTTGACAAAATATGTCACTTTACACAATTTTCTGGGGAAAGCAGAGAAAAGCAGCCTCGTGTGGAAAATTGAGGAAATTCGAATAGTGAATTGGTCTACGATCAGGAAAAAAAGAAGAAAAAGCTAAGAAACAGGTCACAAAAGCACGAAAGGTAAAACAGATTTACATTTTAGAACATGAAAGTTAGGATGGTTGTAAAAATGGATGGAAAATGTTTGAAATCGAGGTCATCTGTGATTTTTGCTAATGCCGGTTTTTTATTTGGAGGGGGAGGGGGGGGGGGCACCGGGCGCACCATTTTCTCCCGTGCCCAGTGGCGTAGCCAGCATTAACAAAGTGAGGGAATCCGAGAAGGTCCTAGACCCCCCCCCCCTTCGTCCCATGATGAAATGTTTAAATTTAGCTCACCTATGAGAGTAATTTTGTTTTTTAAAAGCAATAAAATATATACAAAGCAAAGTTATCCAAATTTTTGAAAATTTCCTAAAACAAGTGTGTGTGTTTGTGTATGGGGTGGGGGGTTGTTCCGGACCCCAATTTCTCCCCATGGCTACGCCTCTGCCTGTGCCCCCTTTAGCACAAATTTAGCAGCTAAATAAAGAGAGAGGAGGGGGAGAATGGGGAGGAGAGGCTGAGGGAGGAAGCAAGGAATAATCCTGTTTCAAATGGAAAAAATGAAAAATGACTGAATTTTGGCAGGCGTTAGAAGTAAAAATGCATCATATTTAATTTGTCGAATTTCTTTGAATGACTCCATATTCTTTGTCTATGACAGTTAAATTATCATGTCGTCCTTTTCCCGAACTGACTGATGCAAAAGTTCATGTCAAATGTTTTATGTCAGCCATTTTTTTAGGATCATTACAATCATTTCTTTGTCTGTTGACTGCTAAAGTAAATTTTCTTGAGCAGTTATGATTTATATTGCATAAAAGTTCTTCTATGTTAGGAATAATGTCAGGAAGCATGTAAACTCATTGAAAAAGAATGAAAAAAATACGTTATGTCATTAAGTTGTAATCCAAGCAAACTTCCTAGAATTTTAAGTCAAAGTTCAAACTCTTTTTATCCATCCTAATTTTTTTTATAAGAGTCCTTTTTGCCTTTCATAATCACATAACCATTGAAAACCGAAATATTTTCTACCAAAAAATATAAAAAAATTCTCCGCAAAATAGAAATAAGCTATGACTCACCGCAGAAAAATGCCTATAAAACTGGCTTTTTCGTCGCAATTTGAAATTGTTTTGAATAACGCCCCAAAATGGAAACAAGTGCAGCGGTAAACTAGACTTCTTTCCCCAACTCCAGTGCGTTACACATTATACAAATACACAGTCAATGTGTACTTATTGTATCAGTGTACTGTCTAGTGGTGTAACTTATAAGGATTGTTTATCTGTATTCAAAGGATTTTTAAATTAGGAATATATCAATCTTTTTATTGAAGATACTTTTTTGAAATTTGTGATTTATCTGAGGTAAGTTATTTTTCGTTTTGGTATTCAAAAAGTATTAAATTATTAGCAAGTTATAGGCTACCGCGGTATTTCACCTTCGATTCCGATGGTCTCACAGAGTCGATCGAAACTTTATTTTTCTGTTAAAACACTTTGCTAAATATTTGCTCAAAATGAATATGACTGCGAAAACATGAGAGTGAAGTGTTTGTTAAAAGATATATATTACTGAACACTTTAAAATGTGCGTTTGAATTAAATATTGATGGGAAGGAATTTGGGAGGAAATATTTTTACAAAATACAAGTTCATTGAATGGGATTCATTCTTGCACATTGCAGTTCTAACGTTGATGGTCCAATTAGCTGGGCCCTCAACACGTTAGGCCACTAGATAACCCAAGACTAGGCTAGTGTAGGCCTACTTTACTGACAAAACTTATTAGGGTCTAAATAACACGTTTGATGTTATAGTTTGATATCTGGAGGTTTATCATCAATTTACTGTGCAGGCTATGACTTGATTTGTTTTGTTCCACTTTTTACATCGGTTGGTCTACAGTATTTGGTAGGCCTACTAAAACCCATAAGTTTGGAAAATAAATTTGTTCCTCTTTTTTTTTGTGAACAAATTTAGGCCTAATCCCCTTTTTTTTTGAACAAATTTATTGTCACCTTATCAGACTTTAATTTAAGATTTTTTGTGGGAAGGGTCTCCCTTCTATATCATGAGAGTGGTTCACTTTTTTTATGATATATATTTTTTTTGTATATTAAATAGGGCCTACCTACCTACCTACATGTAAAAGCAAGAAAAATGCAATGACAAATTCATTGCCAAAACTCAAAAATAGTGATAGGCCTAATGTTGGGGTGTAACATGACAGCAAACAAGATTACAGGCGAAGAAGGTTTAGTCACTCTATAAAAGCCCAAACTAACACCACCACCACAAAAAATCCTATTTATTTTGATAATTATTATCAAATGTGGTTTGATATTAATATTTTGTAATTCATTTATCATGTCTCCATTATTTTAATAATGACTAAATGACATCAGTCCAACGAGAATATGTGTCATAACATTTGTGAGATGCATGGTATGCAGATACAGTACATTATGACTGAATGAAGAAAAACTATTATTTTTCTTGCAAAATTCTGTAAGTAATATTTCAAATATTTCTAACCTAAAATACTTTATTGTATAAAGTAATATTTTAATTTCAAACAATAACATGTTGCATACAACCAAACAAATACAGCATTACAAAAATAGTGTCAGTACTTACTGTAGTAGCATGTTTTTAATTGGCTCTGTTGATTTAGCTTTACACAGTATTTGACTTGTTATTTACAAAGTTCAAATTGTGTTTCAAAAGGAGATAAAAAGTGTTAATTTCAAATTTGGTTGAGAAAGTTTGGCTTTATGCATAAATGATACTGTCAGACTAGAAGATAATATATGTTGAAAGCATATGAAACACTGTGTGTACTGTTTATGATAAAATCTAAGATAGTGCTACTAAAATTGTTAGCAAATATTGCCAAATTCATTCTAAAATACTTGAATCTGCACTTTAAGTGTATATTTGAAATATGTACTTCTGTGAAAATATTGCCCATGAAAGCGCAAGTGTGGTTACTGTACAGTACTCAGTAGCCGGTAGAATGTTTTCCATTGTGCAGTACCATTTGCAGTACTGGGATATACAGTAGGGCATATACTGTATCCATCATTATTATACCCAGCATCTTTTACTCGTAAGAATAGAGTTAAAAACTGTTCTTATCAACTTTTGCAAAATTGTGTATTTTATAGTTGGTAGCAACTTGGTTGGTACAGTAATGCACTTGTCAATTGTGTGACTCACCGCTACACCCCCCCCCCTCCCTCCTCCTGGACAAGGTGAGTCATCGCACCAAAGTGGGTGGTCAAAACATGTACATTAACATACATGTCCTCAGTCTAAGTGACTGACATTTTTTGTGAAATGACCTAGCCTAAATTGATCACCTTTGTACAAAGTCAATGGGTCTGAGGTAAATTGACCCACCCCAGAGTCACTCTGGTGACTGCCAATTTGGTACGATGACACACATGTGAGTCACTATTTCATATGTCAATGACCCACCTTTGACTGACATTGCTGGGGGTAGTAGGGGTGAGTCACACAACTGACAAGTGCATTTAACAACTACTGTAATATCTAACGAGGCTAGTTACAATAGTTGATTTTATTCCAGATTAGCCTCCAAAATTTATCATGTTCCACTCAGTATCGACGCTTTAGCTTTTCGCAAAGAGTTGTTAATGAGTGGAATGGTTTGCCTGAGTGGATAGTTAGCTCCAATTCTGTTCACAATTTCAAAGGTTAACATTGATAAGTTCTTTTCCAACTCAGGGCATCTTTGATTTTTTTTTTGTGGTGGTGGAGGTGTTAGTTTAGGCTTTTTATGGGGTGAATAACCCTTCTTAGCCCGTAATCTTGTTATGTTATTTATCTTGGTTTAGTACTTGCCTTTAGTATGAAACAATCATGCAACAGCGAGATCCATATTTGTGATGGAGATAGAAAACAAGACTGGAAGAGGGGCAGACAGACAGCTGTGATTTCAATGAAATTCCCCTCCCCTTAATTAGATATTTAAAATGAATAACCCCTACCAAAAATTATGAGTCAAATTTTGGTGGGGCCATTTGGTGACCCTCGGTCACCAAATGTCCCAATGGCCATTCAGTGACTCTGGGTCACCAAATGGCCCTTTGGGCGTTTAGTGACCCGGGTCACTAAATGTCCCAATTTGTCAATATTCCAATTAATGTGATTTTAACAAAAATATGATCACCCCAAAAGATATATCCCTGAATCGAAAATTATTCCAAACTAAAGTATGGAAGGACTGCTTTCTCCATTCTCCACCCCCCATCCCCTTTCTCTACCTCACCCCTAATAAACAAGAAAGGTCAAATCTTGTGGTATTATCAACAGTACAGTTTTGGTTTACTACAGTGAGTTTTCCAGTCACTGGTTACATCTGCAATTGTAATTACTGTACTTCGTAATGCTGATTCAGTTTTTAATAAACCATGCATGCATGAATCTACGACTTTGCTCTGTCATATACAGTAAATCCTGTCTAATTTGTTGTGTAGTGTTTATTTATTAAAGGAATATTCCCATGGTTTTTTTGTAAAATTTTATTTGAAAGAGCATTTTAGAGCCAATTTTAGAGCCAATTTTAGAGCCATTTTAGAGCCAATTGGCTTTTAGAGGGAATTTGATGCAAAATTCAGGTTGATGTCATATTCCGTTGAGATATGGGTTTTTAAAGATTTCCCAATTGCATTAATTTTTTTTTTTATAGTATGATGAATTCGTGTTTGATGTCATAGAGACAATCCCATTGCAACTGTTTATGTATTTCTTTGAATGTTAAATTGGTTGTTTCTGTATGAATAGAAACAATTTTTCAAAAGTGATTAAAGTAGGGTATATTTGGCAATGTATATAAATAGCAAACTTTCATCAATTTGTTTTTCTAGCAGGTTTTACTAATAAAAAGGATGATAGATTTGAATAAAATACATCGACTTTGTGGGAGAATGTGTTGCTGTGATGTCATACTGAGCCTTTTCCTATTCTTTTATTGGCATTTTTTATGAACCTTAAACATTGAATATCTCCTGGTAGGAATAACATATCAACATGATTTTTGTACTGAATTGTTTATAAAATTGTTCTCTTTCTTATAAAAGGTTATGAACAAAACTGGGAATACTCCTTTAAAGGGAATCAAAACTAAACATTTTGTTGATTAATGTGCTATGCAACATAATGTATGTACAGTTCACACAGTTCTGTACAACTAACTCTAGTCTGAATTGTAGGAGAGTACTAATACTGTAGCTGTTAAAAGTTCCAGGGACAAATTTAACCAGTTAAGCATATCAGTTGGTTAATCAAGAAAAGGTATACTGGACTGCAGATTGCGGTAGTTCTGGTTTTGATTAGCAATGCTTTCTGGATCGTACTATACATTATAAAATGCCCACATTGTTGACAATATCAGCCATTTTAACTAATGAATTTTTTTCATGAAGAATACACCCTGGTTAAAACAGTGAAATATTTTTTGCTAGAAATGATTATTATTATTATTTGAAAAGTTGCTGAGGCACAAATACTATAATAACATATTAAAATGTGCTGTAAGTAAAACAATTAAATAGTTTAAATGAAAATGAATAATAAAAATGTCAGACCCCTAACTTGATTTAAAAAGGGGCAGGGTGCTAGACTTGTTGAGGGGCACATTAATGCGCTCGAAGCACTGCATATTTTTGGTGTGGAGTCGCTGGGCCCCCTTTAGGCTCAATCCCCTGGTAAAGAAGCTCTGGGATTTTAGCTACAATCATGCATCTCAGAATGAAGCTATACTGAAGGATAAGGACCAGTCATTAGCCAAACAGGACAGGACTATGCTATCATTCTGTGTTCTGTATCCATGTAAGGTATTTCATTTATGAGGTTAATTAAGATTATTAAGTTAAGAAAAAAAGAAGGGAAAAAAAAAAAAAAAGGGAAAAAAAATAAATAGAAAAAAATAAAATAAAAATGTTTGTTCTCATGAGTGGTAGGGTGGACCCCAAGGGGGAAGGGGGTAGGGCGGATCCCCAGGGGGCAGGGCGGACCTACGGAGGGGAGGGGCAGGCCGTCTCTGTGAAACAGCAAATCTAGGGTTCTGAATGTACTGTATAATGAGTAACAAATACGTGCAGCAAATACACCAGGGGTACTGTACATGTTGTTTGTGACTAACAGTACAGAAAAGCCAAATGGAGAAGAAAATGTTTGTCCTAAAACAGGACAATCTCTAAGACCCAAGGAAATTAAGTTATTTTAAAGTTTACAAAATGGCCGTACTTCCCAATATGTATCTCACTCTTCATGCATCCTTTGGGGCATTGGGAGCATTACTAGGTATTCAGCTATTAGCTGCGGCTTTCAATGACACAATTATTACTATGCCCTTGGTAGCTGTAAACCAAAAGCCAGAATAATAATGTATCCAGGAGCGACACTTGCAAGTTGCAGCAGGGAGCCGTTATTTGAAAATCCATGCTTTGTGGCAAGTTGGGAAGAAGAGCTTTGTGTATGACAACCCAAGGATAAAGAGGTGTATGTTTTCAGTGTATAGTCTGTAATTGAAAGTGGTTTTCAATGTGTGACATATTGTAATTCTTCTGGGGATGCAGTAAGTCTAGTGGTGAACTAAATGGAAAATCTTTCATGATGTTAGGAAACTCCACCTTCTTGAAAAGCCACTATTTACAGAAGTTGTAAATTTAATTGAATCATTTAAAAACAATCAAGAATGTGAATTAAATTCATTTTTACAATGTGTTTTTAAATGCAAAATCACATACTCTTGTGTTAATTAATGTTTCTATATTGTGTACATGAACAGTATACAAAGGCCCTGTAACGATAAAGTTAGAGAACTTTTGATAAATTTGATTACAGTAAATAATTTGTTTTGGTTAAATGCAAGTGAGATGTTGTATGCAGACACAGTATTCAAATACCAGTTTTCACAAAAAATATATACATACATACATACATACATACATACATACATACATACATACATACATACATACATACATACATACATACATACATACATACATACATACATACATACATACATACATACATACATACATACATATACACACACATACACACACACACATATATATATATATATATATATATATATATATATATATATATATATATATATATATATATATATATATATATATACTTACATACATACATATATATTTTGTTATGCTCCTGTCAGCTTAAGTATTCTTCCCCCTCTGTCCCCATGACTCTACTGCTAGCTCTGCCATCTACTATGACAGAACTTGTTAGCAGTAGTATCAGATAACGATATTGCCATATATTGCCATATTTTAGGAGAGATGAAGATATTTCTATAGCCATTCATGCATACAAGGATTGAAGATGTATTATTTCAAGAGAAATACTGATATTTAGTTTCATACAGAATATTGTCAAGTTATATATTGAATATTCAAATGTATGCTTTTTTCCCTTTTTTGTTTCATTATAATTTGTTTGAAGTATTTGGGCTGTGTATACTGTACATACAAATTTTGAAAGAAGAGTTGCGTTTTCTTAAAATTTTAACTTGATGGTTCAAGACTCCAAAGTGCCATGCGTACTGCTAATTACATATACTGTATTTTATTATAATGCAGCCCGCAGTTTATTATATTGCCAGCTTAGCGTAAGCCCAGGCTACATTGATGCTTTGTTTTGTCCAATCAAGTTGTTTACATTATAAACGTACAGTACAGCTTGTTTATTTGAACCTCTTTGAAGTGAATACTTATTTATACCAGTATATATACTTTTGTAATGGTAGCCATTGTTGTGTAATGCACTGCAAAAGCTGTTTTTCGGTTTCTAACTGAACAAAACATACATTGATATGGGAATATGCATTCCCAAAATAATCACCAAATATTATTTTAATATAGCAAATAAGTCCTTAAACTTTCTTTTTGAATTACCGATTTGAAATCAGTGAGAGGTTTCTATGATAAATCACGGAATGTTGGAGTGTCACTCGAGCATGACCGCTGTAATTACTGTCTGTGGAATGGAGACTGTTTAGGACATGGGCATTGACCCGGCGAATCAAATAACATGATCCAGATACAGTTCTTGGGTTTTTTTGTTACAAGGAACTGTAACTTTTAAACTATTTGGTTTTGGATTAATGCATAACATACAGTGTTCACACTAAGGTTCAAAATGTATTTATTATTATTATTATTATTTTTTTGGTGGGCCCCTGTGTAATTATTTTTTTGATTTAAAAACAAGAGGAGATTAAAAAAAAAGAGGGGGGATTTAGTTTTGAAAAATAACAAAGAAAAATAAAAATATCCCCAAAAAAAAAAAAAAAAAAAAGCCCAACAATACCGAAAATGCCAAAATTTGGCTTACAAGTGCCAAATTTGGCTTTTTTTGTTTGTTTTTTGGCTTTTTGCTCTGATAATGTTTTTTTAGTGGGAATTTGATATGTGTGGGAATACCGCAATCCGGCACTTTAATGTGAACACTGGCATCTGAAATAAGTTAGGTTTCGTGGATAAGTTAGTAGGCTATAGTGAATGGAACAGTATGGATTTAAGACAGTGGTGAAGCATGTTTATCTCATATGAAAGACAAAGGAACAATAAAAGCATTCTAAAATCTCATTTTAAGTTTTGAAATAAAGAGGTGTCATTTTAATGCTCGTTAATTAAGTAATCATTAGTAAATGATTAACTGTTGATTTGAATATTCATGTCAAAGGTTATCAGTTTCATCATATACAAGGAAAGCACATTCAAATATTCGAAAGACTAAAGCCAGACCCCTAGCTTTGCTGTTTCACTGTGGCGACCTACCTGGTCCCCTGCCCTCACCCCCTGGGGTCTGTCCTGTCCCTCGTTAGAAAAAAAAGAGTTTAATTGTTTTTTAAAACTTAATAATCTTAGTAACCCTCTTAAATGAATACCTTACATGGATACAGAACACGGAATGATAGCATAGTAAGCAATTGTCCTGTTTGGCTCATGAATGGTCCTTACTGTATCAATTAGAATAGTTTCATTCTGAGGTATGATTATAGCTAAAATCCTAGAGCTCCTTCACTAGGGGTTTGAGCCTTAAAGGGCCTCTGGATTCCATGCCGAAAAATTGTAGCGCTTTACACGCATATTAATATGCCCCTCAACAAGTCTAGCACCCTGCCCCTTTTCAAATCAAGGTAGGGGTCTGAATATGCCCTTACATTTCAGCTAAGTGCTTCTTCAAACAAAATTATGTCGTTCTTGACTGATACTGTAGTACAGTAGTGACATCAACCTCACATGCCACAAAGGTCTTACAGACCCCTAGCTTTATTTAAAAAGGGGCAGGGTGCTAGACTTGTTAAGAAGCACATTAATGTGCACGCGAAGCGCTGCGTCTTTTCGGCGTGGACTCTGGGATTTGAGCTATATTCATACCTCAGAATGAAACTATTCTGACTGTTATTGATAAGGATCATTCGTGAGCCAAACAGGACAATTGCTTACTATGCTATCATTCTGTGTTCTGTATCCATGTAAGATACATGCATTTCATTTATGAGGTTAATTAAGATTACCAGGTATTAAGTAAAAAAAGAAGTTTGAATCTAATAATTAAATGGGGGCGGGAGGATGGGGGTCATGGCGGGCCCATGGAGGGAAGGGGCAGGGAAGGTCCATGGACGGGTGGGGCAGGCTAAGCCAGGGGTATGATGGTCATTGTCTTTGTGTATTTTCATTAAACAAAATATATTCTCAATAAGTGAAAATTTTAAATCAGGCCATATCGTTTTGAAATAACTGCATGGTACGCTGCCATATTTGAGTCACGACAGATGGCCTTTAAATTAATTTTCTGTCAAATGCATTAATAATTGCTATTAGTAAATGTGTGAAGTCACTAGAGCTGTTGTATGTAGACTCAACACCAGTCATTTTTAAATCGCTTTGTAAACATATTTCATGAACAGAACATTACAACAGTCGTCTGTTCTTTCCTCTTTGAAGAAGATAGCGTTTGACCAATGATCTTGCTAAGAATAGGTAATTCAGGCCCGTCGGAGCCGGTGCAGTTGGCGCAGTGTTCGCCGTACCACTTTACCGCTGGGATTATGAAAGTGCGAGGACTACGTCTTCTGCTCCTCGAATCCCGCCGGACCACTATCAAGACCATCGCTGCACCAATATACTATGGTGCTACAGCCCTGAGGTATTTGACGGAAATTTGGGCTATTTTCATGGTTTTTATTGGAATTTTAGTACAGTACAGTCTGTGTACAGATTCATAGATCTACCTGTACATTGAGAATGGTTCAAGATTATCATATGAAATGTGTGGGCTTCCTAAATGACTCAGCATACTGTACCATGAGAGAATTTGACTCAGAACAATAATAATCATATTTTTTTTTGACTAAATCCACAAAAGTATTATTTATCTTAGTCATGACACCGAAACTTCTATTTAATACGGTCTTGTAAAATGTGAAGGCTTTCGTTGTCAAATTTAGAATACTAGGTTGATTTGTTTTCTTGATAAGTCAAGAATAATTTCATACATTCCACTTGAGACCTACTGTACACTTGAATCACTACACGTTTTCACTTAGTGTAGTACACATTCATATCTAGAGAATGGATAGTCTGTGACGTGGTGACATTTTGTGACAAAATTTCATTGTCCAAAAATCTCTGACATTCTGTGACATTTTCAAAATTCTGTGACAAAATGAACATAAACAGATGTATTAAAATTTGACATTAAATAATTCAAGTAAATATACAGTGATGTAATTGTTAGTTATACTCTTTCCAACGATTGTCAACCAAATCGATTTTTCGTCATGAAGAAATTTCGGATAAGCATTCTGACTGAGATTTTTTCTCTCATTATTATGGATCCACTGCAAATAGAACATGCTCCAGATTTCAATTTATAAGTGGTTTTTAAATTGTACGAAATTTCAAAGCAGGCAACATCATTTAAGTATCTCTTTACAGTCTGATTGAGTGATTTCATTAGCCTCGATTTGACTCATGGTCAAATCTAAAAAAAGTTAAAATTTGTAGACCAGATATTTGAAATGTAAATTAGACTGAATTACCTTAGATTGCTTAAATATCCCCCAAGACCACCAGGATTGGTCCTGCAATTAGGTCAAGAAGTCCACCTGCAGTAATATGCCATATTGAGCGTGCATTGATGACGGTCGGACATCAAATCATATAAGTTTATTTCCTTAGAGGGCGTGAGTTGAGAGTATGGAGGTAAATGTCCGTTGTTAAGGTTAGTTTAATCTGTCTCTCAAATTGTAATTGTTTTGTTTTTCAAACGCTTTCCCCTGGTAGTTAATCTTTTTATAATGAGGCTTTTATATATTTCGATGGATTATAATTCCTGAAAAAAGGGATTGACTGATTACGAGGAAGAATACACAGTAAGAAGTTTAGTCCTTGCTTTGATTTTTATATCTATAAAACTTGCTCTGCAATACATTGGAAATGTTTAGAGTTGCAGATATACATGTTGGTACAGTAACAATAATACAATATAGAATAAGTCTTGTCAAAATTAGGAAACCATTCCCCCTTTTTTTTTTCTTCTTCAAATTAAAGGAGACATAAAGTCTGACATAATTCTTATTTCATATAATAGAATTGAAAATAACAAATGTACTGACAGAGTTTTATAACTCCCAAAGCAATCTAAAACATTTTTGTAATTATTAAAAACTTTAATACTACTACTTAATAGTACCATGGGAGCTACCATTTTGATTTCAAAACAATGTCATCAGCCCAGCAGGATGTAAGAATGCTTTGTATTTTTTTTTATAATCTACCTCAAGTTTTCTAGCTTATGAAAAACTTTTTCTTTGTAAGGGTCAAGGAAATTTTTGTGTAAAACACATGAAATTATCAAAACATGCTGTTAAAACTTTCACATCATTTTGGAATAAAATTTGTAATCACATTTATAAAGAAATTTATTATAATTCTTATGTCTCTAGGAATTGGGGAAATTATGTCATCATGCATAAATTATAGAATTGAACAAAATGGCAGCCTCCACGTTTTGAATTCAAACATGAATAATGTGAGATAGGAATGAGATTTTGACTTGCTGTTTTTGGCAGTTTGTTAAGATTTGTATCCTCTAACATATGAAATAAGGATTGTATCAGACTTTATGTCTCCTTTAACTGTAAGAACAGCCTTTCTATTGTTTTACTTTAACTTTAATTAGCCATAAATCTGAATTTTAAAAACTTTTCTACCGAAATGTTTTACTCTTTCTAATGGGCTATATAACTCTAGAAGTCCTTTGAAAACTTGAGCTGCTACAACATGAACAGTCTGGTTTGTACCCCCGATTGGGAGAACAGTTTTGTTTTTCCGATCAAGGAATCCTTTACAGAATTATCCCACAATGCATCTATCCAAATTCAAAGTTTGTATACTAGAATAACATAAGAATCAGACACATTTCGAGTGCGGGGAACTCAACCACTGCAAAGGGTTCAAATTTTTCTTCACGATATAAAATAATGGCATATAAATGATCTTTTCACCGTACGCTTTAAAAATTCACCGTGCTATTTTCCAGAAATTTGAAGAAAAGTGATGAATTCTTATTATGTGTTACCGTTAGGCAGTCGCACTTAAACAAGGTTTTCTGAAATTATGAGAAATAACTTGAAGAATTGCGAAAATTATTTTGAGATAACTTCGTGATAGTAACAAAGTTGTTTTACTTTAGTGAAATTGAACATGAACGAAGCAAACTTCGTGATAGTAACAAAGTTGTTTTACTTTAGTGAAATTGAACATGAACGAAGCAAACTTTGTTACAAACATTCAATGAAATGACTGATTAGCGTCTATGACTGAAACTTCGTAATCAAAATGGTGGCTTCTTCCATATATCACTGTAAGCTCAGTGTGCATGCTTGAGTCTCCTGATTGGTGGACTTATTGAGTCCCCCGATTGACGATACGAATCGAACTGATCAAAGCAATTTTTAAAACAGTCCTTTGTTGCAGAGATTTGGTTTTTAAGTATCTTCGCTGCTCTATTTGCAATATTGATAGCATAAGGAGGCTGAAATTGTTAATTAGATGATGAAATTTGCGGTGGATTCTTCTGTGAATATGAAGGGTTGTTATTCATTGTATATTATTTGATGTTTGTTTGAAGTTATATTTTATTATGAAGTCCTCAATGTTTGAAGTATACCATCTGAAACAAAACAAATGTTTCCATAATTAGTTAATTGACAATTCATTGTTAATAAATCTTGGTCTGTTCAATTTAGATTATAAAATTTATGTGAATTCTTCTGGGGATATAAAGGATTGTTATTCATGGTAAATTATTTGATGTTTCTTTGAAGTTATATTCTATTATGAAGTCCTCAATGTTTGAAGTATACCATCTGAAACAAAACAAATGTTTCCATAATTAGTTAATTGACAATTTCTTCTTGATAAATCTTTTGTCTGTTCAATTTAGTGATGCATATATTTTGATATGTACAATCACTGACCACATTGTATTAATTAAATTCATTTGCGTTGTTTTATAGTATACGATTTGAATTAAAATGGCTTATGAGAGATTTTCTAAATTTCACAGAGATTAGAATTGGATTTGAGAACAAATTCTACGGTTTTTGGTGGTAGTAAAGAAGTGGAATTTGTGGGAAGAATGATTTTTTTCATAAATTATTTTATTTGATAATTTTGTAAAAGATTTATTAAGTAAGCAACAGTGTAATATATTACATATGTGCTCTTAAAACGTCTCCCATGTAATTGTGGGATGAGTAGTACATTAAATTGTGGCAGAGGGAAGCAAATAAAGATGCACTACATTAATATTATTTCTGTCACAATTTTTCGTGGGAAGATTTTTGACACCTTTTTGACACCTTTATTCAGAACCGTTGGAAATTTTAGAATTAATTCCACCTACAGTACAGTACATGTAGGGTATGGATGTGAAAAAGTTTCATTGCTTGCTTACTTACAGTACAAGTGTATGTCCATGACTTTATATGTTATTAGTGGGAAAATTGGCAAGAACAAATTATAACAGAGGTTGCGCAAAAAAGATCTACATGTACTGTATGATGGATTGCCCATCCAAATGTTAGAAAATAATTAAAAATTCAGTTTCTTTCGAATCATTAATTTTCTAGAAATGATGTTTTGATGGTTTATTTATTCTTTATAACAATAATCTAGCAAAAGAGGAGTTAGAATTAATTATGAAATTTCCCACGGTTCTGAATAAAGGTTTCGAAAATCTTCCACGAAAAACTGCAATAGAAATAATATCAAAGTAGTGAATACATCTTGATATACTTCCCTCTTTTGCAATTTATCGTCAATTACATGCATGGCTGACGTTTTTAGAGCACATTTACTACATATACTGTTGTTTACTTAAGAAATCATCTATCTATATATTATCTCTATATATACTGTATATATATATATATATATATATATATATATATATATATATATATATATATATATATATATATATATATATATATATATATATATATATATATATATATATATATATATATATATATATATATATATATATATATATATATATATATATATATATATATATATATATATATATATATACTGTATATATATATATATTTATATATATATATATATATATACTGTATATATATTTTTTTTCTGTATATATACATATTTTAAATATTTTTTTTTTCTTCAAGCGAATTCCTGATTTTCTCGCGGCTATAACTTCCAGAATCATAGATTTTGTTCAGTTCCGAGCAAAAGTTACTACTTAATTACCCACGTCATATACCTTTAAGTAATGTAGAACAATGAATAACTTAGAACATTGTAAAAACAAGATATTTATTTTCCTTTTCTGAAACTCCATATTTATACAGAAACTGTGCCAATTTGCAATGTGTAAGTGTTTATTATAGAAAAAGCTTGTTTGCTTTCTAGGACAGAAGACTTACAGCTTCGTTGACAAGCATCCTTGTAATACCGAGGTTTGTTTTGTTTACAAAGAAGACTGACATAATTGGAGCGCAACATGTAAACGTTTGTTTATTTTTGAGTAGTGACAGTTACTCAACGTTTTCAATGTTTAATTTTGTTCTGATTATTTGTTTTTATTTTTGTGGATCGGAATAAAGGTATGAACGTATCAACTTACAGTACTATTATTTATCTGCTAAAAGTTTTCACGCATAGTTGTTTTTTTGCATGTACAAAAAATGCAGTTTTGAGTCCTGTTTCAATATAATGTTAGTGTGCAGAAAAGTAGGAATGAATACATGTAGCTTGTGATACTGTACTGTACATTACTAACAGTACATGTGTGTTTGGAAAAAAATGTGTGAAACCTAATTTGATTTGTGGGGTGTTTGGGGGAGAGGAGGGGGGGGGGCGGGTAAAGCAGGGGGTGATGCAGTGCAAGGTTTACAGTCAAAAGAAACACCCAACTCATAGCAAATATTATTTAAAAAGTAAGCGTGACCTCCGGTCTGCTAACATTCTTAAAGGAAAGGTATCGTCTCATAAATACATTCAGAAGTGAATACCATCATGCTCAGTTACTTCCAAGTGTCAATTTTGCCTATTGATTACAAGAAATATGCCATGTTAGTGTTCACACATCCACCGGACCAAACATACAGTGAGGGGCCTACATGTGTTACTAATAAGAATACAGATTTCTCGCAATCAAGAAGGAAAATTAAAAACCGGAAGTGACGTTACCAGTACAGCAGCGTTCACTTCTGAATCTATTTATGGGACGATATCTTTCCTTTAAAATCATTATTGACTGAATTTTAAGAATTAATTTACGTTGTAATATAACTTCCAAACCACTTATCATTAAAACAATCAATATCCTGCAAGTATGCAGAGGACAGGACTTTAAAGTTTCAGAATATTGATGTTAATGAGCCAAAACTGAATCTTTAGACATAATTGAGACTAATCTGCCCAAAATTAATTGAGAAACATAGATAATGATGTCCATATTAGCTCATAATAATTTGGTACATTTCTATATACTTCTTCAATTTGACTAATTTAAGATATATATTTATAGAAAATTTAATTTTCTTAATTGCAAAAAAAATTGAAAAATGAATGCAAAAAATACATTTTTTTCAGAACCTATAACAAAGCATTTTGAAGTAAATGTTTCTCTTGTGTGTTCTGTATTAAAAAAAAAAAAAAAAAAAAAAAAAAAAAACAGAAACAAAGAAAGAAATATACCCAAGACTTAAAGTGCAGTAAAGCTAATATTTTCTAATTCTGAAATCCCATGTGTTTCCAGAAGAGAATGATACAGTGCATACACATTATACAAAGTGTGTTCTCTAATTTGTCTGACCATCTTTCTAAAGTGGTACCTCCTTAGACAAACCATAAGCAAATGTTACAGACGGCTTGGTTAAAGTTGTTTGACATAATCAGGACATCGCTGCCGGTAGCAAAATTCAGAAATTGTCCCGAAGGATCTTATTTTTATAATAAAAGAAAAAAAGAATACAATTTTTGCTAAAAAGTATGATAATTAAGTGGATAATTGGGGGGCTTTTAGGCTTAAAACTGCTGGGAAGAAAATGGGATCATGTCATGAACAATTTTACATTGATCAAGAGTGGAATGAGTGTGTATGTATTAAAAGAATATATAGTTGACTGACAAAGTAGAATAGATACTTCTTAAGAGAAAATTGTTCCATTTGAGAATTTATTCATGGTATGAAGCCATGGTTCATGGCAGAAAATGAGCTATTGTGGTAGATGTATGAGCTGGGTGTATTTAATATAACTATGTAAATGATGGGATGCTGCTAAAAGGAGACAAAGTCTTACATAATCCTTATTTCATATGATAGAATTGAAAATAACAACTTTTTCTGACCAAGTTTCATACCCCCTTAAGCAATCTAACACAATTTGTATAATTATTAAAAACTTTAATTCTACTATTAAATAGTACTATGGGAGCTGCCACTTTGATTTCAAAACATGCAGATTATGATGTCATCAGTCCAGTTGGAATGCTTTGTATTTCTTTATAATCTACCTTAAGATTTCTAGGTTATGAAAATTTTGTTTTATGCAAGGGTCGAGGATTTTTTTTTGGGTACACATGAAATTATCAAAACATGCTGTTGAAACTTTGTGTCACATCATTTTGGAATAAAAACTTTAATCACATTTATAAAGAAACACCTTATAATTCTTATGTCCCTATTGGGGAAATTATGTCATCATGTCCAATATTTCAATACAGAATTGAACAAAATGGCAGCCTCCATGTGTCAACTTCAAACATGAATAACTAAAGATAGAAATATGATTTTGACTTGCTGTTTTTGGTAGTTGGTTCAGATTTGTATCCTCTATCATATGAAACAATAATTGTATCAGACGTTATTTCTCCTTTAACGCCAAGACCACAACCTTAATTACACACTGTACAGTGTAGATGGTAAGTGTTTGTCATTTTGAAGACAGTTCTGTGATATTGCTATACAAATGGTTTATCACTAGCCCATTGTGCTTTCTCACCTCACATTTTACTAGCCCGACTGAACGTTCCACAAGCGCTTCCTTCTCTTCACATCTGACATAAAAAAAATGGAATATATACTGGTATATACATGATTTTTATTTCACCGTTTCCAACAAAAAAACCAATCATATCATGGTGAAATTTTACCAGTGTGCCTAAAAATTTGCTTGCTAGACCTAAACATGAAAAAGTGACATAGAAAACTATATTGCCCATTTAAAAAATGTTAGTTTTTATAGTATGTACCTAATTTTTATTTCACCCTTTCTAATAAAAATACCATCATATCATTGTGCAATTTTAGCAGTGTGCCTAAAAATTACTGACAATTCTCAAAACTGGGGTCCAATGTCAGCCATCTGACACCCCTCCCCTCTCCATAAACGGTATGCATATGACTATCTTTTGGTAGTGTTTATGAGGAAGTGGAAGCCATTTAATTTGACGAAGTAATTTGTTAAAGAAGAAGTAGTTGTTATATAATCAATTTTGTTCAGGATACCACCTTTGCCGTGGGATGCTACAGTAGGCCCTTAGATGTACCGATTGTAACTGCTGTGTGTGAATCATTAGAGGGATTTCATCACGTGACTCTAACTCAACTGGACTCCATTTTGCAGGGCAGCGGCGACGTTTCTTTTCACGCGTCTTTACACAGCTCAGTCACATCACACGTACAACAAACATACTACATGCTACTTTACCAGTACCAGTTCAGCGAATTTTACTAATTGTAATTTTTGAATGCTTCCGATTTTACTTCATATTTTCCATAAGTTTTATATTTTTACCGGGTATACGATAACATTAACGCCAGCTGATTGTTCGCTATACTCAGACAAAGCCTACATACCTTGCTGCAAATTCTAGTGTGAACCGTCGTGTTGTTCAGCAGAAACCCACTTCGAACGTCGTTCAAGATCAGATGGAAATCGAGAAAATGTCTTTTTATTCGCCCGCACAAATCTATTAGTGCAACCAACGGCACAGCAAGATTCCGGCATAATTATCTTACAAAAAATAATCTTATATAACAACATACAAACGTACGTACAGTAAGTCTAATTAAGTGTACAGCAGACGACAGTGGTGTTGCCGGACAAAATGGTGATGTAAACAAAGTTATGTGACCTCGTGACATCAGCTGAAACGCACTTATTCGCACATTCTGTGTCTGTACATCCAGAAAACCATTTCCCATCTCACATTCCAACTTGTCATTATTAAATAACCTTCTGAATCTGATGAAGAGGATGATATGCTCAGCCACATGGTACAGTACATTCTGACTTTCTGTCACCCACATGCAGTCACATTAATAAATGACCTCTGATTATGGGACATCATTAGTGTTTTTGATGGTAAGGGTACGGTTTTTATTACCAAAGTTTGAAAAAGGACATATTCATTAACTTGAAATAGGATATTCCGTTTCGTTATTTTACTCTAGATGAAAGAAAAGCACAACTAATATATAATAAATGTAAAATAAATTGTACATTAAAAGAGATTCATTTCTCTCATTAGCTGCAATGCACTAATAAGATTATTATCATTTTCAATTATTGTTATATCATGTGGAGTAATTTGGACATTCTTGCTGGGTTTAAATCACATACATCTAGTGTGGTATTGGGTATTGTGTCTGGTATGTACGGAAGGTGGTTGGTTGATCATTGAGATCATGGTGTTGGATTGTCTCATTAATATACCATCCATACAGTGTTCACATTTAGTGAGGGGATTATTTCCTCTCTTTTGTTAGAATTCCCCTAAAATGAATTACAAGGATGCATTGGTGGTGCTACAGGGGGTATTTTCTCCCCATAAAATTGCCTTGCCCTCCCACTTGCCCCCTAGAAATGTTGGTAAAGTGACAAATATTTTGTTCAATTTATAGGTTTCCCCTATCTCATGAGAAACATTTACCCCTCTCTAATCTTCCCCATGACCAAAATCCTGGTGCCACCACTGCCTGGGGAAGGTGAGGGGTTGTTGTTGTTAATGTTTTAGTAGCACATAATATGTAAACAACAGCATACATTAACTGATCAAACCAATAATTCTCCCTCAAATTTTAATTCCTAATGTGAACAGTGCATTATCATGGACACATTATTCTTGGGAACTTGTAACATATACACTGAACTTGTTGTAACATACAGTACTCTGATACACTGCTGTGTACAGTAATGTTGGTAGCAAATGTCAGAGTTACCCGGATAATTTCATTTGCATGTCAGGAAAGAGATTAAAGAGTATTTCATGCGCAAAGAAATCCCTGATAAGATGTACAATTAATTCACATGCTTGCTTTAATACAGAGATCATTCACTAAAAAGGTTGTAAGGTTGAGAGATACAGTATGTAAAGGACAGTTTATACTACATGCAAAAAACTTTATCATAATTATTAGGAAAGATGATTTTACATTAGTAAAACTTTTAGAGGAAATTTGCGATGTTTGGTCAAAAATGCATCATAATTTTTAAAGAAAAGGTATCGTCCCATAAATACAAGTGAACTTTGCGGTGCTTGCAACGTCACTTTCGGTTTTCAATTTTTTGTATTGATTGCGAGAATTTGCGATGTTGTCGATCACACATCCGCTGGACTGAACATAGAGGCCTACATTTGTTATCGAAAACATGACAGATTTCTCGCAATTAGTTTGGAAAATTGAAACTGGAAGTAATGTTATCAGCACGGCGATGTTATCAGCACGGTGAAGTGACCAGCGCGGCGGCATTACCAGCACGGCGACGTTACCAGCACGCCGGCGTTATCAGCACGCCGGTGTTCACTTTCAAATTTATTAACCTTTCCTTTGAAACAATTTTTCTCCAAAGTAATACGATCTGCTGTATTATTGTTTGTAATATATGCTGAGCACTGACACTGTACTGTATATGCAATTATGGTACAGTTTCTATTCAATATCTTGATAAAATTGCCAAAATTATCAAAATCTAGTCCATTTTTTTAAACAATATAATTTGAACTTAAAATTGATTGTATTATTAATTCTTTTAAGAGAAATAAAACTTACACTGGAAATTGGGCATTAGTTTTATCTGAAAAGTTGGGTGGAAAAAACTGCATTAAGAAATTTGCATCACAATGTCATGTTTTGTATCATAAATCTGAAAAAAATTACTTTGTGCCCTGGACCCCTTCTTTCTACCTGTCACCAATAAATTATATCTCAAGATTGAAGTCATTTAAAGATGATGTGATTATTGTTGGAATTTACTGACAATTACAATCAGACTGTATTATACCCACTCCCATGGGTATGATTTGTTTACAGGAAGTGGGGACCAAGTCAAAAGTGGCATGGGGTTAAAATCATGCTAAGATACAAAAAAATCCCTATGCAAAAGATATGAATTGAAAAAGTTTTTATGTGTGTGTTTGTGTGTGTGTGTGTGTGGGGGAGTTCCCCCTACTCCCTCCAAATCCCACCTATTACCCCTCCTCTTAGTGCTTAATATTCAGATGAGTTTCCCCTCCCTCGAAGAAGCCGTGAAGTTCATTATTACTTGTGCTGTACCATCAGCTGTATCATGGAGCTATCAACTGAAAGTTTTTAAAGTTTAGAAAAATTTCAGTTAATAGCTCCATGGTGTATATTTATATCATGATTTAGTTGAACTTGAACTCACCTGCCCTGTGCCCAACAAAAGCACACTGAAACTTTGTGAAAGACAGTCACCCACAAAATATTCAATTTCATTGCCCTGGGCAAAATAAGTCTTCCTCTATGAAAAATTCACCAAACATAATGTGAAACAATGTTCTGTCTTAATGGAAATGGGTAATTGTAGAAGATTGTAAAAACCACAAAGGACTTGTCAGAATTCTTTAGTCAGTGAAATATAGTAGGTGAGAGGTCAAATTCAAGTTTTGTTGGGAGGTAATTGAATAAGCTTTACGGTTCATTACTTTGGGAAGGTGTGATTACTGTTGATAAAAAAGTGATGTTTTGGATGAAGTTTAGCTTTGTAAATATGGCAGTGTATGATTGAACAAAGACTTTGTGGAGTTGACAATATCCAAATGGTGTCAGTAATTGTACTCTTGTATTATTTACCGACTTTTTAAAATACATTTCAGGGCTCTTTTCCCTTTGTTGTATGGAATGGTTTGATTGACATGTGTAAAATATGGAAGGTATCATGTGACAGATATTATATCTTCCATACTTACCCCCTAGTTTATTTCCCAGTTGTAAATGGAATTTGGTTTGATGAGTAAAGACTGTACCCCCTGGTACTACTCCTGGTTATAGTTGAAATGTACTACATACTACATTGAGATGCAATGGCTCAGTGGTTAAGGAGTCATGCTCGTATTGGAAAAGTACCAGATCTGATTCCCACCACGAGTGTTGCTTTGTGTCCTTGAGCAAGACCCTTTACTCTACCTGCTTCAGTCCACTCAGCTGTAAATTGAGTACCAGCACTGCTGAAGAGTTAATTAGCGATAGACTGGCGTCCCATCTAGGGGGAGTCATGTACTCTCATCTGCTTGCGCCATGGAAACCGGGGATAAGCACCGGCCCTCTAAAACTCTAGAACTAAATACATATAAAAACAAGTTGGTTTGTGGTGTCACCCTGTTGCATAGATTTTGTTTACCATTTATATCAAGGAAAGCATAATCCATTTAACCAAAACAGATTTTTCTGTACTTCTGCACAATTTTGGTCCCCTTTCTTCTCTCACTAGTCGCACAGATAGTGAGATAATTTTCCGCAAACATGCAGTAGATCTGATCATTTTGCATGTTTCAATGATTTGATGCCTCTTTGTATGGAATTCTTGTGACATTTCAGAAAAGATCTTCAGGTAACGCACTTAAGTGTCAGTATTCCAGACAATTAAATATGAAATGTTTCCTCTATAACTCGAAAAGTGTTTTTCCTCAAAATTTCTTCACATTGTTACTGCATTTCTTCAGGATTCGTCCTTCGATCTCCTCATTTGGAATTCATTTCTACATCTTTAATTCAATGCTTGGCTTTTAAATTCAAGGACTCTTCTTTTAATCATGTTTGATGCGCCAAGGATATTGATAAAGTACTTTGAGATATCCCATGGTATTATATGAAATTCATTCCCCACTGGCAGCATAATTGTCTCAAGTCACTTATGATAATTGTGCTTTTGCCTCAAACTGATCTTTGTTGGATTTGCATTGGAATCTTTCAAGGTAAATTGTCATTCCAACTTACAGTATGTTGATGTATAATATGAATACAGTTGTTCTTGATATGGATTGAGAAAGATTTTAAACATCGAACATTTGCAACATCAAACATTTGCAACAAAATTTTATGGAATGCCTTGCCAATCATAAATATGGAATGCCTTGCCAATCACAAATATGCCTTGCCAATCACAAATATGCCTTGCCAATCACAAATATGGAATGCCTTGCCGATCACAAATATTGAATGCCTTGCCAATCACAAATATGGAATGCCTTGCCAATCACAATTATGGAATGCCTTGCCAATCACAAATATGGAATGCCTTGCTGATCACAAATATGGAATGCCTTGCCGATCACAAATATGGAATGCCTTGCCGATCACAAATATGGAATGCCTTGCCGATCACAAATATGGAATGCCTGCCGATCACAAATATGGAATGCCTTGCAGATCACAAATATGGAATGCTTTGCCGATCACAAATATGGAATGCCTTGCCGATCACAAATATGGAATGCCTTGCCGATCACAAATATGGAATGCCTTGCCGATCACAAATATGGAATGCCTTGCTGATCACAAATATGGAATGCCTTGCCGATCACAAATATGGAATGCCTTGCCGATCACAAATATGAAATGCCTTGCCGATCACAAATATGGAATGCCTTGCCAATCACAAATATGGAATGTCTGCCAATCAGAAATATGGAATGCCTTGCCAATCAGAAATATGGAATGCCTTGCCAATCACAAAAATAGAATGCCTTGCCAATCACTGTTTGATTATGTAATACTGTTGCTTAATTCAAAACTTTAAGAACATACTATTTTAGGCTTGCTTTTACATTGTAATTAATTTGTGCTTGTTAGGCATTTTAGTCATCCATTTAAAAGTTAATCTCATTACCTATACATTTGTTAGAGTGTCATTTTATGTTTTTGTTTGCCTCGTTGCTATCGTTTATGATTAAGTTTTTTAATTTTAGGCATATTTACCTTAACAGTATATCATTTTCCCTATTTCATACGTTTATTCCTATCTTTGTCAAGCGCTTTGAGCAGCTTTGTTGATCTTGGGCTATGTAAATATTATTATTATTATTTTCAACATTGAACATTATCAACAAATTTGTGATTAAGAAAGTAATATCCTTAAGAAATATAGTTTGCGAACTTTGTTTTGGAGCCACGTACGGTGAAAATTATGAACAGAGTGTTTACCTACATACCCATGTATGAATTTATTTTTGTAAATTAATTGTTAATTGTAGATAATCTTCTTTGTATTGTAGATACTATTATTACTATTACATACATGTATATAGTGAATCAAACTTGAAACAAAATAGGCCAAAGATCTGAAACCATGAAATGTGCTTAGCATACCAATCAGAATAAATTATTACAAAAACATGGGAAACTGTTCAACAACGAAACCAACTGGCGGAAAAGTGAGAACGCATTTTTAGGGGTCCCCCACAAATGGTATGCTTATCTAGCATGTGGCTGTATAGTAATTTTTTTGGTAATATGAATATTCATGTGACCTTTGCCCTCATGTCGTCCCGCTCGTCTGTGGGTATCATGGAGACATGAAGTTTATCGATCTGTTGTTGATAATACAGTATTGTTCCGTCTCAGTTGCATCGGGTTAAAATGCGTCCCTTTTTACAACTGGGGAAAAAAGTAAGTCGGGAATGAGAACCCAAATGCATCTCCCGTGGGTTATGCATTCCCTTAATACTTCACATTTTTATTGAAGCACAAGCTTATAATTGTCGGAAATAAGTCGGGATTGCGTCGGATTTACATCTGCCCTTGTGTATAAAATTAATACAAGTTAACAATTAATAGCCCATTCAAGTTTCGACTTAATCCCCATCTTCCTTGTTGAATAAAATTGTAAGTGCATATCTGTGAAATTCGCAAAAACGAGTGCCCTCACAGTCATGTCCACCGTACATGTACTGTATTCTCTAGTGTATATAATTTCATTGTTCCTCACTTTCAAATGATTCCAGGATAAAATTCATTAAGTGTGAATGACCTCTCTGCTCATCTATTCCTCTAAACGAGTATCATTGTCAAAAATTTCAGTTTAGAGACGTTTTTCCGGTCATAAATTATTTCTTTTCCGTTTTACAAATTACGTAGAAGTTGTCAAATTAAACGCCTCGTAAAGTTTAAATGCGGCATGTGATTCGTTTTGTCATTTCTGCTGTGCACATTCAAAAATCTCTTCGCATCAACTGAGGAGGTATCATTTACATGTTCGAAATAGTCTCAGTTTCCATTTCTACAATGATTTCTCGCTTAAATTAAATTATTTTTTGACTCTTGTCTGGCAAATCAAATTTCATCAGAAAATATTTAAAAGCTAGTAATCAGTTCATCATCTTGGTATTCATTTCTTTGAAACTTACTTCAGCCGTGTTCTCAGTTATCTCCAGATCATGACTTCTCCCTCCACCCTTCCCGACGATAAACGATGATTGTAGAAAAGACAAAATCATGAAATCTTACTTGAGTGCTAGTCTGCACCCAATCAGACCCCCTGCATGCAAACTGATCGTGGAGCACGTGTGAACCCGAAGTAGAAAAGTCGAAAAAAGACATGCGCAATGTAACCAAGCAGGCTAACTGTTCGTGCGAAATGACGAATTATAACGCAGGATATTACGTAACTAACGTTATTGCAGCTCACTGAACTTCCCCAAACACGTATTTCGAGAAACTCATCAGTGGATCTGATCACCAGCTCCAGATCATGATCCTCCTCTCCACTAGGATCAAGATCCAAGTGACTGCGATCAGATCTGGCGAGCGTTCTTGCAGAAAAAAAAGAAGAAGAAAAAGGCAGATCTGATCGCCTGCAGTGGGCCTGATTGGGTGCTCTTACCTAAGTGGGAACACGTTCTCCTCCCATCAAGTTGCATTGATTTTCTGACAGTGGATGAAAATCTAGTAAAATCATTTAGCATGATATCACCTGCTTGGCTTCAAATTACTCCACGAGTGCTTCAGTCTTTTATCATCTGTTGTGAAATGAATGCTTTTAACTACTCTTTTGGGAAACCAAGATTTGACAATTTTTGCCAAGATTGTGAATGCCTGTTAGTGATGAGATGTAGATTTTATTTTCTCTTCTTTGTGGTTGTTTTGACATGAATAAATGACACTGGTAAATGTGAAACATTAACAATGTTCAGGATGGAGAGAATGATGAATGTCTGAGACAACACAAACAAAAAGCAAGACCGATCAGAGCTATTGTCTGATTTATCTGCAAAACAGTTTCCCTTTAAGTTTAAAGGCAGTTTATCATTAGCGGCACCAGGATTCTGGTCATGAAAGTGAGGGGAAATTTTTTCTCATAGAGAAGGGGGTGGGGGGAAGCAAAGCCTATAAATTTGACAAAATGTTAGTTTACAAACTTTTATGGGGGCAAGGGACAATTGGGGGAAAAGTGATCTCATGGGAAAAGGGATGCCCCTTGTAGGACTGCCACTGCAGTTTATCTGGTCTTATTTCATATTTGTGAAGAGTATTACAAGAAAAAAAAAAAACAATAAAGAATAGTATCCAGATTGACAGCACAAAATTTGAAATAATACTATTTATATAAAGGCCAAATTCTAACAGATTAAAATGGGGATCTGATCGTATTTGATGTGGTTCTGATCTAATGACTTGAAACCTGCACCAAGACAAAACACATGCTTCCATGCCAGCATTCCTGACAATTAACAAGTGAAATCTTGAGGGTCTAATTTTACATTTATTCCATAGGAGAGAAGGTAAAGAGAGGCAGTTGTCATGAAAGCCTTTCCTATCAAACAGGGCTGTAATTCTCCTGTTCTAACTTGGTGGGGAAAGGTGGGTGGGGGAGGGGGAGGGGGAAGAGGGGAGTAGGACACCAGGCTACGCTTCAAAGTAGAAAGACAATTTTTTTTAAACCTTATGTATTATCATTCGCTATTTCTGCCAGAAAGTGCTAGGGCCCGTAGGGCGGACAAGTTCCCCTTGTCCACAGGAGTTATGGCCTGCTTTAAAAATATCTTTTTTAATGACAAATGATTTTGAATTGCATCTTTTGATGTCAGTTCTGTACAGTGAAATGCACAAGTTTGTCTTATTTAGGAAAATATGTTGAGTTATAGTAGAGACTCATACTTAGATGACCACCCTGACAGAAATTTTAGCTTGCAGCATGCTTGCGACAAACTAACATTTTAGCTTGTGCAAGCATGCTGCAAGCTTGCTCAAGCATGCTGCAAGCATGCTGCAAGCTTGCTGAAGCATGCTTGCTGAAGCATACTTTGCTCAAGCATGCTGCAAGCTTGCTCAAGCATGATCAAGCATGCAAGCTTGCTCAAGCATGCTTGCTCAAGCATGCTGCAAGCTTGCTCAAGCATGCTGCAAGGTAGCTAGTATTTGGAACATACTAGCTTGCTAGCTTGCACAAGCTAACATTAGCTTGCACAAGCTAGCATAGGATATTTATTAGCTTGCGCAAGCTAGCATAAGATATTTGTTAGCTTGCGCTAGCTTGCAGAAAGTTTTGCTAGCTTGTGCAAGCTTGCAGATACTTTTAGCTAGCTTGCACTAGCTAATTTGTTCCAAATACACGCCTGCGGTGCGCCTGCGTCGCGCCTGCGTCGCGCCTGTGCCGCGCCTGCGCCGCGCCTGCGCCGCGCCTGCACCACGCCTGTGCCGCGCCACCCTTGCGCCACGCTTGCGCAAGCTGAAAATATTATCTTGTTGCAAGCATGCTGCAAGATAATATTTTTGTAAGGGCAGGTATGACACCATAAATAAGAATTGAAAATCCTTTGAATCAAATTTTTCTGCAGGGTATTTTCTACGATCCTTTCAAATTGTTATGTGTTTTGTGGAAATACTGTAATTGCCTGCAATTTTTTTTGTTCCAACTTATGCAGGAAAGAAATTTTACGATATGTATTATGATGATTTTACTTGAAAGTTTATTTTTGTGTTATTTTTTATGTAAAATAATTCAAGTTGTGGATACTTTTGTAATCATTTTTCAGAAAATCACAAGAAATTCTACCTCTCTCTCATCCTCAGATATGGCTTTTATATTATTGGATTGAAAATCAAATATTTCTTGTGGAAATTGGGTAAGGATACGCACTTTGTCACCCGGAAAGGATTTTAAAATTTTTGTTCAGGAATAACCTGCTTTGGATTGGACAAGTTACCATTGATCCGAGTGATGTCACTATGATGGACACACGATGGATGGCATATATCCTCAACTCAGTCATACTACTAGTGTGTTTTCAGCCAGTATATTTACAAGGTAAGTTCAACTTTGACCTGTCAACCCCAGTCTCTCTTGTTGCTTTGATTGATTTCATGGATTTAAAAAAATAAATTTATGCATGATATATTTCATTGTAAAGTTATCATTGTAAAGTTATCTTTGTAATAGACAGTGTGCATACATTCAGAAGATTATTTCTGTTAATAGCTAAATTTAAAACTCAACCAATAAAGCTAATTGTTTCCTGGAACGTTTCCAAGCCATTGATTTAAGAGCCCAAATTAATGTCTCAATACTTTTCTCCCTGCATTTATGGGAAAATTTTAAATAAAAAGAAATAAAAAAGAAGTGTTGCGAAAATATTATAGAAAGTTTTTTTTATAGTACTGTATGTGTAGTGAAGGCTCTATGTTGGGAGTAGTTACATTCTGCACATACATATAAACAAGAAGTATGTAAGCCTTTTATTGGAACAATAAGATACAACAAAGCATTAATCAGTCTGTATTTGACGTATTAAGCGTCTGCTCTAATAAGCGCCCACCCAAAATCTCTTGACTGATAACTGGCTATTTGATTAATGTGAAGACTTAATGCTTGAGATTCACAATGTTTTTGTGGTGGTTATTGTGTGGCTAGTACTGTACACCAGTTCATAAAATGCAGTTTGAATAGCACACTGTACATGTCCCTGGAGCATGAGCACTTATTACAAAGAAACTTCAGGCCTAAAATGTGCTGCAATTCTATTTTCTTAAATGTCCTGGGTGCTTATTACGCCGAATACAGTATTAAGTACACTGTGAGCATGGTTTAACACAGACCCCCAGCTTGATTTAAAAGGGGCAGGGTGCTAGACTTGTTGAGGGGCACATTAATGCGCGTGCAAAGCGCTGCGTCTTTCCTGCATGGAGTTTAGGGGCCCCTTCAAGGGTCAAGCCTCTGGCGAAGAAGCTCTGGGATGTTAGCTATAATCATACGTCAAAATGAAACTATTCTGATTGATAAGGACCATTCATGAGCCAAGCAGGACAATTGCTTACTATGCTATCATTCTGTGTTCTGTATCCATCATGTAAGGTATTTCATTTAAAGGTTCATAACAAAAAAAAAAATTGGGGGGGCAGGGCAGACCCCTAGGGGGTTGGGCGGGCCAACCCATGGAGGGGTTGGGCGGGCCGCCTCTATGAACAGCAAAGCTAGGGTTCTGTGACAAATTCTCTACAGGCAAGTAAATTTTTGAAGTAGATTCTCAAATGTCAAGTACTTTTTTGGACATCCATCAAACCCTGACTAAGTATATTATATTATTTTAATGCATTATATTTGATGTTACAATGTTTTGATGTTGGTATGATTATTTTGAAGCAATTTGTAATAACCCCCAACCCGAGTTGGAATTAATTATAAAATTTCCCACGGTTCTGAATCATCATGGGTCTAATATCTACCCACGAAAAATCGCAACAGAAATAATATGAATATAGTGAATGCATATACTTCTTTCTTTTGCAATTTAATGTAATTTTCACCGCACATTATTATGTGTTTAGAGCACATATTTAACACATACTGTTGTTTGCTCAAGAAATCCAACACATTAAATAAAACGATGTTAATTTTTTTTTTTTCTTCTGTGAATTCCCGATTTTCCCATGGTTATACATGTAACTGCTGGAACCGAATATTTTTTTCTAACTCTGGCTCAACGCACTGTAATATATTGTTCATTGAAAACAATATGGTGTATACTTACATGTACTGTATAAGTACTATATCTCTGCTTCTTTTCATTTTGAACATAAATTGCATATTTACACTATCACTAGCCTATACATTTCACATACAGTAGCTTGTTTGTTTGATCACTGCTTCTAAATATACAGTAATCAATACTGTATGCAAACTCCACTTGTTTGCAAGTTCTGTGTTGGCTGATTTGTACACAATAGTATCAGCAACAGATGCAGACTGTGCCATGGTGCAGCAGAATAGCTACAAAGGAATCACATATAAAAGAAATACAACTTTCAGCTACAAGGATGCATTAATTAGATATCTATATTTCTGAGTTATAATTATAAGAGAGAATTTGTGTAATTCGGATATTTGTAAGGGTGTTTGAGAAGTGATGCAGTCATGATATGCCGTTTATTGCGATATCACGATATCTCTTTTCCCACGGCATAAGATATGGATATTAACACATATCACGATACCAAAAACCTAATACAGAAATAAGAAATTTTCGCACAACTAAGCTAGGCTACTTCGTATGTTACGGTATTAACGTTACGGTATTAACGTTACGGTGCTAACGTTACGGTGCTAACGTTACGGTGCTAGCGTTACGGTGCTAGCGTTACGGTGCTAGCGTTACGGTGCTAGCGTTACGGTGCTAGCGTTACGGTGCTAGCGTTACGGTGCTAGCGTTACGGTGCTGGCGTTGCGGTGCTGGCGTTGCGGTGCTGGCGTTGCGGTGCTGGCGTTGCGGTGCTGGCGTTGCGGTGCTGGCGTTGCGGTGCTGGCCCTGCGGTGCTGCCCTGCGGTGCTAGCCCTCACGGTGCTGGCCCCACGGTGCTAGCCCTACGGTGCTAGCCCTACGGTGCTAGCCCTACGGTGCTAGCCCTACGGTGCTAGCCCTACGGTGCTAGCCCTACGGTGCTAGCCCTACGGTGCTAGCCCTACGGTGCTAGCCCTACGGTGCTAGCCCTACGGTGCTAGCCCTGCGGTGCTAGCCCTGCGGTGCTAGCCCTGCGGTGCTGGCCCTGCGGTGCTAGCCCTGCGGTGCTGGCCCTGCGGTGCTAGCCCTGCGGTGCTAGCCCTGCGGTGCTAGCCCTGCGGTGCTAGCCCTGCGGTGCTAGCCCTGCGGTGCTAGCCCTGCGGTGCTAGCCCTGCGGTGCTAGCCCTGCGGTGCTAGCCCTGCGGTGCTAGCCCTGCGGTGCTAGCCCTGCGGTGCTAGCCCTGCGGTGCTAGCCCTACGGTGCTAGCCTTGCGGTGCTAGCCTTACGGTGCTAACCTTACAGTACTAACGATATATATTAACATTTGTTGTGAGTCAGTTTCCTTGAAAAGTATCGCGATATATTAATATATTGCAATATTCTTCACCAAGATAATTGATATGTAATAGAGCCATGTTGTGACAGCACTATTAAGAAGATACATTTTGCTAACAATTTTAGCATAGATGCATAGGCTGACTTGAATGGTAAATTGTGATGAGTGGGCGGAATTACTGTAGGAAATTTTTTAGAGTTGGGTATCACATTGTTTTTGATTCCGTAGAAACTTGAAATAAAGAAAGCAGAATTATAATTTACAGTTTGTGGATCTCACAAAAATATGTACATGTACAGTGTATAGGTTTTGGTAATAAAAAAAAAAATACATCCATTTGAAGATATTTATTAAAAGGTGCAAGGATTTAAGTAAAATATGAGATTGATGTCACGATGTGTAATAAAGATACAGGGTATTCCAAATTGATAACAAACTCTATGTCATCCAGCCCACAATCCCGATTAAATCCACCGTCAACAACTTCTCTCGTAACGACAATGTTCATATTACCGGTCTTAGAATTGGTCACACCCACCTCACTCACTCCCACCTCCTTATTGGTTCCCCCCAACCCCTCTGTAACAATTGCCACTGCATCCTCACTATCCATCACGTTCTCCTTGCTTGCCCCCTGTACAACCTTCCCAGAGCTTCCCTTGCTCCCCACAACTCAATTGCTGAGTTCTTTCAAAAAAATCCTCCAGATAAAATGATCTGCTTCCATCATCATGCTTCCCTCTACAACCATATTTAATTCTCCTCTTTCACCCCCTCCCTACTTAGTTTTGTTTCACCCATGTACCTCCTCTCTCGATCATAGCTTTTTGTCTTTTGTTCTTGAATTTCTCTCATTCTCTCCCTGTTTTCTTTTCTTCCTACCTCTAAAATGATCTGACCTCTCAGACACAATTTGACCCTCGTTGTCGTGGTGCCGTTAAGACCTCATCAAACAAACAAACAAACAAACAAACAGGGTATTCAATTACCAAGAATTATTGTCCGTTATGAAATTTGGAAACTCACGTTTTTAGCAGCCTTCAAGAGTACTATTCTGGTTCAGACAGAAGTGACAATAATATATTTTCTAGATTCAAATATGCACTGTTTGCTTTTATTTGAAAGAAGTATTTAGTCTTTATTTTACCTTTTAAAGGATTAGTTCAATGGCCAAGCATGTTCATCTTACATGAAAGAGGACTTAAAAAAACAACAAAGTGATGAAGAAAGCATTCAAAAATCTTATTCTGTTAAGGAGGTATTCATGTTTAAAATTTGGTATCATTTTTGTAGAAATGACTGAAATCAGACTAGTTGTGATGTCACAGCCTCAGATTTCTCAGTCTTGATGTAGTTAAAGAAAGTCTATTTATTTTTTTCACTATTTAAAATATTTTCCTTTAAACTTTCTTCAGGTGGTGTATTATAAATACCCTTCCTAGATTTAGTTGTATTACTTTTTTGACATATCCTATGGTTTATAAGCCACAAAATTGCAGGACAAAATATGATAGAATACATACAAACTTTGAGGAATCTGAGGCTATGACATCACAACCAGTCTGATTTCAGTCGTTTCTATACAATTGATACCAAACTTTAAACTTGAATATCTCCTTAATCGAATAAGATTTTTGAAAACTTTCTTCACTATTTTTTGTTTTTTTGTTTTTTTGTTTTTTTTAAGGTCATCTTTCATATAAGATATATTGCATGACCCCTGAACTAATCCTTTAAATACAGTACTTCTTGGTAGTGGATTATATTTTGAACAAGGATTTTGACCTCTTTCTTCACTTTCAAGTTTTTATTTAGCATAGCATAGCATAGCATAGCATAGCATAGCATAGCATAGCATAGCATAGCAAGGTCTAATGTCTCGAAAGCATCCAGTGCTGGACATTACAGTATATCCAGATGGCCATGGCCTTTCATAAACAGTTGTGAACTCACTGGTTGCAGACGCATCGGGAGACGAACCCGGGATGTGCGAGTGAAAGAACTAAGCACTAACCATTACACCATGGAGGTCTGTTAATTGGTTGACCCTTTTGGGGCTCATGTCACAAGCCTACAAATAAATCATTGTTTAAATGTAGCGTGTGAAAAATTGCAATCTGATACCTATTTGTTAATTTTAAGTGAACAAAATTTCATTGTATCACTTTAACAGAAAATAGTTTAATCTGATTTCACTTGTGTTTCTGTCATTATCTACCCATCTGCAAGTTCAAAAAGGCAACCTTGTTACTCCATCAAGATATATGAATTGTATTATGTTTGCTGAAGCCATCAGCCTATGTATACCTAACACTCCTCAACATACAAAAGCCCATGCTTACACAGTAATCATTCATACTGTAAGCTCTCCTTGTGGAGTGCTAGACTTAACCCAAACAATTTACATCATTGATTTTTTTTTCTGCACAACAAGTGTTATCAATTCAGACAGTTTTTTTCTGTGTAATCTCTTGTATGGCAATCAATTATAAACTGTAGTTTGCTTAAATGCTACAGAAAAATAATGCTGAATGATAGAAAATGCAGCATCTGTGATCAGTTTATCTGCTTCCCAATAGTATCTGTTCCCAATAGGGACAAGTTAAATCTTGAAAATTAACAATGACATTTGATATTCTTAGAAATTATTTGAATGTACATCTATTTTTCATCAAATTTTTACATTATTGTCAAAATGTGGCTTCTTAAATTTTATATCAAAACATAATTTTGATTTTATTAAATTGTAGAAATGCAACTGGATCAATGGAAAATTTAATTTGATAGTGCAATTAGCTTTGGATTACTGTAGGGTAGAGCTACAGTGGAAACAACAAAGGAAGGAGTGATATTTTCATGACCTTTGAGTCATTGTGAATGTACTGTAGCTGGTAACATAATTTCTACTGTTTTTTAATTGATTTACTGTTCTTTTCGAAAGACCAATGGAAATTTTGTCAAATTGTACGGTACCAGTGTTTGATAAATGATGAATAAATGATAAGGAAGAAAGCAAATTCTTAAAGGATTAGTTCAAGGGTCAAGCAAGTCTATCTTGTATGAAAGAGGACTTTAAAAGAAACAAATTGGTGAATAAAGCATAACATTTTTAATTTTATTTTGTTAATGGATTAGCCCAATGGTCAAGTATGTCCATCTTATAAGAAAGAGGACTCCAAAAGAAACAAAATAGTGAAGAAAGCATTCAAATTTTTTATTCTGTTAAGGAAATATCTACGTTTAAAGTTTGGTACCATTTGTGTAGAAACAACTGAAATCAGACTAGTTGTGATGTCATAGCCTCATATTTCTCAAAGTCTTTATGTATTCTATCATATTTTGTCCTGCAACTTTGTGGCCTAAAAACCATGGAATATGTCAACAAATTAGTAAAACTGAATCTAGGAAGGGTATTTGTAATATACCACCTGAACCTGAAGAATGTTTAAGGAAATAAATTTAAATAGTGAAAAAAAACAATAACAATTGTTAAAAATGTGAGAATGAAGACACCAACTTTCCGTAGTAGACTTACTATTCCAGTCTTTTCTACACAGATACTGTAAGACAGAGCTTTAATTATACTTGAATATCTCCTTAACAGAATAAGATTTTTTTTTTTTTTTTTACCATTTTGTTTCTTTTGGAGTCTTTTTTCATATAAGATGGACATGCTTGACCAGAACTAATCTTTTAACAGAATAAGATTTTTGAATGCTTTGTTCACTATTTTGTTTCTTTTGAAGTCCTCTTTCATATAAGGTGGACATGCTTGACCACTGAACTAATCTTTGACTGAATAAGATTTTTGAACGCTTTCTTCACCAATTTGTTTCTTTTGTAGTTTTCTTTGATATAAAATGGACATGCTTGACCACTAAACTAATCCTTTAAGTGACCTGGTCAGAATTGCTGTTTGGTTCTTTCTCATTAAAAAAAATGTAAGGAGAAAATGAAATTGTGATTGAAAAATGAGATGAAAAGCTTTGAAAGTACATGACGCACATCACACAAACTATCTGCTGGATATATTACCCCTCCCCCATCTGTTACCAAAATGTAAGGAAAAAAAACAAACAGTTCTTTGAAGAAAAGGGGGAGGGGGAGGGAGTGGCTAAGATACATCTTATCCCCTTTATTTATATAAGCCCTCTTTGTTCTAAACAAAAACTATTTATATTAATGACAATTGTCAAAACTGAAGTTTGAAGGGTATCTACTGGCGATTCTTAATAGGTGGCATGCGGTCTAAATCTGGCTCGCCAGACACTCCAATCTGGCCCGCCACACACTCCAATCTGGCCCGCCAGACACTCCAATCTGGCCCGCCACACACCCCAATCTGGCCAGCCAGACACTCCAATCTGGCCTGCCAGACACTCCAATCTGGCCCGCCAGACACTCCAATCTGGCCCGCCAGACACTCCAATCTGGCCCGTGAATGATAGTCATTATACAATGCAATACAGTGCATTGCTTGTAAGATCAGTTCGAACGAGATTAGTAAATTTCACAAAATACTTGTTTATTATTTTTTTCCTAGGCAGATCAGCTCACTCAAACATTGCGGTTTATAAGATAAAATGAAATCTTTAGTTCCGCTATGAATTGGGTTCGCGTCTCGTCAAAGGAGTGTGGATAACACAACCGCCGACATCTGACGTACATCCTTCTAATGGCGCACGCTCTCAATTTGTTTGTATTTAGGGTTTGTTGTGATGGGTTTTGTTTGTCACATAATGCTGGTTTTGCCATGCGATTGGCCCACGGCCTGAAGCTGTTGTGAAATAATGGCCCTTCGAAAAATTTAATTAAGTATCCTTGGTGTATATAGTAGTAACTAGTTCTTTTTCAGACTTATAATTTCAAAACTTGCAGTTTCTTTTCTTGACAAATAACCAAATTATTACTGCTTCTGTTTGTCCTTTCTAGTCTAAAATACTGTAATTTACAAAATTGCTATGATTTAAACCATCATTGTCACAAACATGTTAAAAGGGAATGCTATATTTCCTTCTTCCAAAAAAAGTTCATCTAAATTTCATAAGTACCTTCACAATCTTTGTGATCATCACACAAAACTTCAAAGACATATTCGCAAGAAATGTCATATTTTGTTGTGGGAACGCACTTGATTGATGTTATCCTGATGGGTGTATGATTATTGTGTAACCAGAGAGAATGATGAATCTTTAATGAGGATCTCTGTGATAAGTTTCTGAAGAAGAATGAAATGTTAACTGTATAATGTTACTTTCTGCTATTCCGATGAAGTCTCCATTGAATTGCACAATATTGCTTTTAATATTTCATCACTTTTTGGAGAAGAAGTGCAGTGAGATTTTCGGCATTTTGATCAGTAATTTTTTTGCAGCTTGCCCACTGTTATTATGCACTTGTCAATTGTGTGGACGCACCCCTACACCCCCGGACAAGGTGAGTCATTGCACCAAAGTGGGTGGACAAAACATGTACATTGACGCACCCTTAGTCACTTAAGTGACTGACATTTTTTGTGAAATGACTTATCCCAAGTCGATCACCTCTGTACAAAGTCAATGGGTCTGAAGTAAATTGACCCACCCCAGAGTCACTCAGGTGACTGACCATTTGGTACAATGATGCACATGTGAGTCACTTTTATATGTCATTGACTCATCTTTGACTGACATTGCAGGGGATAGTAGAGTTGAGTATTCAATTGACAAGTGAATAAGAAAAGATTTGATCCATTCCATTTGACCCATTGATATATACAGCATGTATGTGTTGGTTTGTTGCAGTGTGGAATGTTCAAACAGTTTAATTTGAATAAGAAGGGCTTGTATATGCTGTTTGTACAGTACGTCCTTTGCCAACTCAGCCACCTGAAGGAAATCATGTCTACACCCTATGTTTTATCATGGAAGTCTCTTCTACTCTTATAGTTTTGTATGGGTCAAGTGAAATACAGCTTTTAGTGTGCATCAACAATTTGGTTGCCAGTATCTGTGAGAATACATTAGAATAACCAGGGATACATTAGACCTAGGCAATATTAGCATATCATATAGAAATTGTTTGTAATATATACCCATGGCTGTAATTCCCAGGGAGGGGGAAGGTGGGGGTGGGTAGTTATAATTCTGGGGGGTGTAATTCCAGGGGTTATAATTCTGGGGGAAATTGTAATTCCAGGGGTTGGTTGTAATTCCCGGGGAGGGTGGTGGTTGTAATTCCAGGGGGTAGTGGAAACTTGTACCCACCATTTTCTGGCAGAATTCTAAAAAAAATCATAAGGTTTTGAATAACACTGTTCCCATGTCCCCCCTACTTTGTGGAGGAATGTCACCTCCCACCCCCGTCACATTTTGTGAAGGAGAATCACGGCCCTGCATAGGCCTACATTGTGACTGTTCAACATGTCAAAAATGAAAGAAAATACCATATTCAGTGAAAATCAAGTCTAGATACTTGTAGGTGTTCCTTGTCTGATTTCCTCATAATAATTGTATATCAGGCCCAAAGTACACAGTTACCTTGAATACAGTAAGTCACAACACATGTGTTTACAAATAATACACAAAAAGTTCCCTCTCACCAACAATACCATCCCATTCTCAGCCCTCCCTAACAGTTATACAATCAATAGACAGCCATCACTTTCTCCCTGCAGCCATCACAGCATAACATAACCAAAACCACACATACTAATCCTATTTGCCCATGCTTCACTGGTCATATATTTCACCCTTAGTTTGGTATCAAAGGCGAAATCCCATTACAGCTTTAGCATTGCCATTACATGGTTGGTAGCCTTAATTCAGTCTTTTGTTGGGATGTGGGTTTAATTTTCTTCTTTTAGATTTGTTTTATTGAGGATGCTTAGGGTGGTGTTAATCTCTGCTTTTAAAAGCAAAGGGTACCTGCAGTTAAAATTTAAAGGGGTAGTGAGAAGCTAGTGGGTGTCAATGTTTGGCATTGCTTGGATGTTGAGTTCACTGTCTTTTGCACTTTTTTGACGTTCTTTTAACAACTTTAATGTTAACTTATAGGAAAGAACATACATTTTAAAGTTTTCTTAACAAATTTTGCAAATAAAAAAAATAAATAAAAAAATCATGCTTCAAACTTTGATATCAGAGAATTATGGTAAACTTCAACTTAAAATAATTGTATTTGTACTGGAATTTCAAGTATTCCTTGAAAATACTATGGGGTGTGAGAAGGGTTGATTAATCTCATAAAATGATCAGTTTTATTGACAGGGAAAGAAAGCAAAATAAAAACTGGGCCTTAAAAAAAATCCCATTGAAGATCAGTTACTAATTAAAACTTCAATTTGTTTAAATTTCAATATTGTAAAAGCTATTTACTATCAAATACAGTACAATCATTATTCTGTGGGTCCGTGGTACCAACAACCTCCATACACCATGTCTTTTCAAGGACCTTAGTGAGGCCCTGATTCAGCAGATTATAGGGAGTCCTCATAACACATAAGTATTGTAGTAATCAGTGTTGTAGTCAAGTTTCCCCAAGTTTGGGGAAGATTTTAAATGCCTCTTGCGTACTGTACTTAGGCAACCATGTGCACCTTTGAGGTCTCAAGTGTCCTTTGGTACCCTAAACGCTCATTTACTGAATGTGAGATGCACTTTAAGTATCATCAAAAGAAGAATACACTTCCATATGTGGGGACACTTCCATATGTTGGGAAAGTGATATATTGCCCTACAAACAGGGAGTTTTTGAAGCCTAATCCTATAACCCTAACCTGTTAGGGTTTAGATGATTTTGCTTGACAACTGTCAAAACCTCCCTTTATGTTGGGCAATATATTACTTTCTTCATATATGTGGGTGACCGACCACAAACCATAAGAAATAAAAGTTGAGATGTTAGTCTGAAAATTAAAGGAAACGAATCGTCCCTTAAATACATTCAGAAGTGAACGCCACCGTGCTGGAAACGTCACGGTGCTGGAAACGTCACGGTGCTGGAAACGTCACGGTGCTGGAAACGTCACGGTGCTGGAAACGTCACGGTGCTGGAAACGTCACGGTGCTGGAAACGTCACTTCCGGTTTTCAATTTTCCTTCTTGATTGCGAGAAATCATATTCGCCGTGCCAACTACTTGTGTTATCGATAACATATATTTCTCGCAATCGGTAAGAAAAATGAAAAACCAGAAGTGACGTTAAAAGCTCGGCGGCGTTTACTTCTGAGTTTATTATTGGGATGATACCCTTCCTTTAAGCACTGCCAATAATTAAATTGAAGTTACATTTTGAACTTCCCCATCAGGACTTTTCTCAAATCCTGGCACAACTCTAACCAATGGCTTTTGAAATGTTGCACCTTCCGTGCCAATCTTGTCGATGTCGCTTATTGACATTTGTTCCTGTATTGTAAAAATATGAAACAATTTAATTCATTTTTCGCTGGTTCAGAAGTGGGAAAAACCACCGTCTGATGAAATAAGTTTAGGTTTTTTTGGTACTTTGTCGTAAAGGTTCTCCACACGATAATTGTGCACATGTGTGGGGACGCCTCTGTTGGCTACTGCCTCGTTGTGTGCACATGTGTGGGGACGCCTCTGTTGGCTACTGCCTGGTTGTGTGCACATGTGTGGGGACGCCTCTGTTGGCTACTGCCTGGTTGTGTGCACATGTGTGGGGACGCCTCTGTTGGCTACTGCCTCGTTGTGTGCACATGTGTGGGGACGCCTCTGTTGGCTACTGCCTCGTTGTGTGCACATGTGTGGGGACGCCTCTGTTGCCTGGTTACTGCCTCTGCCTGTGTGCACATGTGTGGGGACGCCTCTGTTGGCTACTGCCTGCTACATGTGTGGGGACGCCTCTGTTGGCTACTGCCTGGTTGTGTGCACATGTGTGGGGACGCCTCTGTTGGCTACTGCCTGGTTGTGTGCACATGTGTGGGGACGCCTCTGTTGGCTACTGCCTGGTTGTGTGCACATGTGTGTGTGGGGACGCCTCTGTTGGCTACTACTGCCTGGTTGTGTGCACATGTGTGGGGACGCCTGTTGGCTACTGCCTGGTTGTGTGCACATGTGTGGGGACGCCTCTGTTGGCTACTGCCTCGTTGTGTGCACATGTGTGGGGACGCCTCTGTTGGCTACTGCCTCGTTGTGTGCACATGTGTGGGGACGCCTCTGTTGGCTACTGCCTCGTTGTGTGCACATGTGTGGGGACGCCTCTGTTGGCTACTGCCTGGTTGTGTGCACATGTGTGGGGACGCCTTGGCTACTGCCTGGTTGTGTGCACATGTGGGGCCTGCGCCTCTGTTGGCTACTGCCTCGTTGTGTGCACATGTGTGGGGACGCCTCTGTTGGCTACTGCCTGGTTGTGTGCACATGTGTGGGGACGCCTCTGTTGGCTACTGCCTGTTGTGTGCACATGTGTGGGGACGCCTCTGTTGGCTACTGCCTCGTTGTGTGCACATGTGTGGGGACGCCTCTGTTGGCTACTGCCTCGTTGTGTGCACATGTGTGGGGACGCCTCTGGCTGGCTACTGCCTCGTTGGCTACTGCACATGTGTGTGGGGGCCTCTGTGTTGGCTACTGCCTGCCTTTACTGCCTGTGATGAGCGTTTCGAACATGCACTCACAGCTTGGGTAAAAACGCTATATATGACCTCCAGTCTCCATATTATTATAATTATCAATGCAGTTACTTTGTTTTATTGTTGTATACAGTAATATTTTTTCTAGATAGCATTTTGGCGCTTGGTATCGTGGCATACATCGAGCAGTCCATTGTCTTCCGGGACAGACAGAGCCGATGATGACGCTGAATATAACATAATGTAGCATGTTGTATACTAGTTATTATCCCTCAGTATCGGTTGGCATTGGGATTGCCGTACGAGGGTTGTTATAAATTGGGTACAATTCCTGTTTTTTTTAAATTCACACACTGTAGAAAACTGATGATTGAAAAATAACTTACTTTTTGGATATTCTTATACATAATACATGTTTCCATAAAAACTTTTCCTAAATCTTTACTTATTTAGCACCATGACAGGATAAACTTCTCTGATTCAATGTTTTGGTTGCCATCTTTCTTAGTCACTGCACGTTTGTGATCAACTGTTCATAAGTCCACCAATAAGTTTCAGGATGTTCCACTAAACTGCAGGTTGATTTTTTTGCTGACAATTTTTTTTTGGTTCATATAATTTTACTTAATAGTTTCAGTACAAAAACTGTGTGCGAAAGCAAATAAATAAAACACCAAGAAATGTTTAGATTATATTATTGTTCTTTATAAGTATTATCTTAATTTTTTCTGTGAAGTAATCTAAAACATATTACCCCTGCTAAAATGTTATAGCCCTGCCCCGATAGCAGTGTTTTGAACTTTGGAGAGCTCTTCAGATGATTTTTACAGAATGAAAAGCAGCCCAGTTAATACTTCGATGAAAGTACCTAAAATCATCGTAAAAAAACGTTTTTGAAGACATGAATGGGCTTCAAACATCATGAATAAGCATTGTGGGCAAAAAAACAAAAGGTAATATGGTTTCGTTTTCATAAAGATCTTAAAACTGAGAGTTTCCTATGTTTTATTTAATACAAGGCTTAAAAGAGTACAGCAGGGTATAGGTTTTTGTAGTACCCTTAGATGGCCAGCCATCACTGACGGCAGCCATACTAACATGGCTGACATAAGTCTGACGGTACTACGGGGAGTACTAGTTGTATACAACTTGTGTTCGTGTATACAACACAAAGCGTCTATGCACCATAAGTATCTAACAGACATGATGTTTTCTCTAACAGACAAGACAATGTTTTCTTAAACTAGGTATTGTTCATAATTTTTTTCAAAATGTTATTTCTCCTCCTCCTCCTCCTCCTCTTCTTCCTCCTCCTCCTCCTCCTCCTCCTCCTCCTCCTCCTCCTCCTCCTCCTCCTCCTCCTCCTCCTCCTCCTCCTCCTCCTCCTCCTCCTCCTCCTCCTCCTCCTCCTCCCTCCTCCTCCTCCTCCTCCTCCTCTCCTCCTCCTCCTCCTCCAATGACCTGACTCTGACTCCAACTTTGACTCCTCCTCCGACTCCTCCCTCTCCCACGACTCTGACTCTGACTCCTCCTCTGATGACTCAGACTCCGATCTCCGATGAATTGCAAACCCTACTAGTAGGTATTACGTATTTCATGAGCAATTGTAATCATATACTATACAAAAGGTACTACCACAAGTGCCGCTTATTAAGATTTTAGTGTTGAAAAATACATTATACTGTATGTTTGTACTGTACATGGTAAAAATAGCATGAATTTCTACACGGTATATGATACAGCTTGTTCAAACTAAGTGCATATAGCAGGTCCTTGTTTATTTACACTAAGCATTGTATACCCTTAAATATGATCAGACACACATATTTTGTTTGATTATCATCTTATCGCAAAATCATGGAGAACTTCTCTATGTATATATATATATATATATATATATATATATATATATGTATATATTTATATATATATATATATATATATATATATATATATATATATATATAAAATGATAAGTTCCGCACATTGGCCATTACAAACAAAACAAAATTGGAAAAAATGACAATGTCTCTAGCCAACAGAATTTTTTTATAAACCAAATATTTCAAAAACTCTTGTTTCCTTCTTCAGTGGTATGAAGTCAAAAATATATAGTTCTACGCTTTTAACTTTAACAGTGCACTCACCACTGGCTTTCCTGTTACAGACAATCCTGGGCAGTTAAATCCCATTGTATGCCATGTTGGTTTTTGAATCTGGGCGCTTTGTGTGGTGTCTTTATACTGGGTACCATTTATTTATTTATTGTGTACGGAGCCGCCTTGTCTCATGGCATTGGGATTTGTCATATTGCTCCAGGACATTTTTAAACCTTTTACATTTTGTTTAATTTTGTTTGTGATTGATTAGAATAGGGAAAGGGTCCCTTCAAAACAAGTTAGAATTCTCTGTAAGGAATGTTATTTTATTCCTGACTGACCAATGGACTTTTTTGGTCAAGAAATCTTCCTTAACTGTTTTACTTTTTTGTTAAGAGTTTCACAGCTTTGTTGTATTGTTTATCAGTTGACCAGGGGCTTGGCATGTACTGTTTCTGCCACCCTGTAATCCCTGACAGCTGAGTACAGTTGTGTCCAGATAAGTTGTTGACAAGTTACAAACTATTTATATCAAATACAAAAAGAAAATTATTTGCAAGGTTTCAACCCCACAGCTCTCTAATTTATGGGCCTCTGTTGTAGACCACCAAATTGCATGGAATCAGTAAGGCACAGTTGGATCCACTTTAGAAACACTTTTTTTTTTGAATAAAAAAAACTTTTTCCTTTTCTGTTGTAACTGTTACATCAATTAAACACACACAAATGGAAGTCTTGTTGAAAGGGAATCTTTTTCTGGCATTTGGGATAAAAAGGTTCTATTACGAATCCACCCCTTTGGAATCCCAATTTGTGAGTTATTGTCCTACAGAATTGAACACTTACATGGCATCTTTTCCTGTGACCTTTCAACCCTCAATCTTATCTAGCTTGTGAAGGATAAAAGGCTCAAAACCTGAAAATTCACAAAATTTTCTGAAACTTTTAATGGCATTGTGGTATACATCTTTCTTATCTTCCATGGAAAGCGGTGTACAAGTGGGGCATCTTACAAGTGGAGTACTTGCCACCCTGTATGGGACCTTCTGCCACAAATTGAGGTCCTTTTGGGTACTGTCGTACTATGTATGTTGCAGTGGCATATTCAGCTTTCAGTGCTGGGGGAAATACAAATTATCAGAAAATGGCTATTATCAGAAAATGGGCTGTACCCATAGGACTTATGGCAAGCGGGGGTGGGAGCTGATTTCATCTACCGGCTGGGAGATAAAATTATTAACTGAAAATTAAGAAAACTTGTGTTGAGTATTGTAAACAAATTCAGGAAATCTTTGTAAGAATTAATAAAAATGTGTGTCAATTTAAAAAAAAGTTTTGGCAAACTTCCTAAAAATAAAAAAGAATTCGTGAAACCGAAGCAAACTGCCCAAAAATCGAAGAAAATTTCCCCAAAATCAGAAAAAAAAAACATTTAAATTTTTAAAAGAAAATTACCAGAAAATTATAGAAATTGTCTAAAATAAAGATTTTATTTCGACAGGAACAAAGTCATCACCAAATTTGGCCGATATTTAACCTTATGTGTATTAATTTTTCAGTTTATTTGTGTGATATATTTGTATAGAATATTGTATACTAGTGTATCCTGCTACTTGCAGTTTACATAAGAATTTTGCCTGAAAACGCAACTGTGTGTGAGTCGAGAAGTCACATGAGCAGGTTATTCAACTGATCTTATTTATTTAAATGGATCGCAGATGAATGAGTAGTATACCACCCCAAGGCAGGGTATCTAAGAATGTATCCGAGTCGAGAAGTCATATGCGTAGTTTATCTTGTGTTTATTGAGCTGATATGATTTATTGAATTGGATCACAGATTAATCAATACCACCTCAAGGCAGGTATCAAAGAAATTGTTGTATTTGAATAGCTGATCATAATTCTTAAAAATATTTTTTAGATTTCCTCAGGAGTCATAACTTTTATTGAAAGGGTAAAAAAATACACAAACCAAATTCTTTTGATGGAAAATACTGCTCAATTGATTTTTGCCAATGTGTTTTTTACTGGATGACATTTTACAACCGCACAACACAGAACTTCCTTGTCTTTCTAGATACTTAACAGAGCAGACTGTTTAAGTTTGAGCAAAACCCCTCCAGGTGAAAAGATTCCTTTTCCCCACATTGTTTTGAACTTGAAATGAATTTCTTATCAGGTGTTAATTCTTTACAAGAAAGCGCTTGCAAAAGTCTTGTCAAAATCGAATTGCGAGAAGTAAAAAAAAGAAACATGTATATCCGAGAATCTGTTTGAATAATCTGTCCGTAACCTCTCAAAGAGTTTGCGATAGCTACTTAATTTCATCTGTAAGGTTTGCTTGCAGATGCCTGCACAATTACCTTGCCTCCTCAATCACTTAACTCTGCTTACCTGGTCGCTGTGTAAATTTGCTCAGAGAAACTTGTTTAACTTGAATTTAAACAAGTCAGAGAAAAAATGGGAGGATGGTAGAATGCGTTCAATCGAAACTCAGCTGCTGCTATTTGCCTGAAGGCAAGACATTTTTTTTTTTAGCAGGTATTTGGGGTGAAAATTGCTATTTAAGCATTGAAGGTGCTGTAGATAATGGATTATCTGTGTTACAGTGTGATTGAACATGTCAAATGTTAAGATTTAATGTTCAGTCATAGAATCATTTCATGTGATAAGTGTGAGTAAACACTTCAAGAACTTTCATATAAGAAGTTGCAAGCAGGGGGTATAGGAAGCTTTCAAAAAGTGTGTGTGTGGGAGAAGGGGCCCCGGGTGCACGACCTCTTAGGGGACACTTAACAAGGTATATGCACATGTCTGCCCCCTGTTTGTAGATAATAAAGTAAAGCAAAAGGGGCACTTCATTTTAGAAAAGCGGCAATTTTCCAATAAACCCATTTCCCCGACATGAGACTGACAAAAGTTGCCAGTGTCCTACGGGGTCAGTAATTAAGGGGCATTTCATTTTTAAAGGGGCACTTATGTAGATTTAGGTATGTGCAAATTCCTTTAGTTATTGCACCTTTGACAGTAATTGAGGGGCACTTTTCATTATTAAAAGGGGTACTTTTGTCATTTTAAGGAAAAGTGGGTGAGGGGGAGGGGGGGGGGGGGGCACATGCCATCAGTGCCCCCAGCTCCTACACCTATGGTTGCAAGACTAAAAGTTTATATCAAATGTATTTTGCTACCAAACCAGTGCATCACACATTTTGATCAACTCTTGAATAATTTGGGTATACCAGTAAACCAGAAGATACTTATGTGGCAGTGCAGTAGGCTTCAACTTTCCAATTTATCATTTTGGCTTTAGTTCCCAGTGGGTATGAAACCCCTAGGGGAGAAGGGGAGGGGCGCTTCACACTAAAAGTGGCAGGGGTGTGCAGCCCACCAACCGAAAAACATACCCGCAGTATGACAGATTTTTTGGTACCGTAGCTGCAGTATGAAATTATACAATTTTGATACCCGCAGTATAAAATTATACAATTTGGATACCCGCAGTATGAAAGAAGTCAATTTTGATACAATCTGCAATATTCAACAAAAATATGGTACAAATGTACCAGCAGTAAAATTTCATTTTTTGTGACCTCTACGAAAAAAAAAAAAAAAAAAAAAGGCAGCTGCTACATATATGTATATATATACATATATATATATATATATATATATACATATATATATATATATATATATATATATATATATATATATATATATATATATATATATATATATATATATATTATAAATATATTATATTTATTTATATATATATATATATATATATATATATATTAGACGCCTCAATATATATATATATATATAAAAAAAGGCAAATATGATATATATATATATAAAACACATATATATATATATATATAAAACAAGAAAATATATATATATATATATATATATATATATATATATATATATATATATATATATATATATATATATATATATACCAAAAGAAAATAGGAAAAAATGACAACGTCTCTAGCCAACAATTTTTTTTATAAACCAAATATTTAAAAAACTCCTGTTTGCTATATATATATATATATATATATATATACCCCACACATATGGAAATTCCCCCTCCCCCCTAAATTCAAACCATTGCTCCACAACTGGGTAATAAAATGGCCATGGGCATCTTGATGTAAATACTCCAATGGAAGTCTGTTGAGATGTTTAAACCTTGGTAAACAAACAAACAAACAAGATATAGTTCAGCACCATTGTGATTTACATATTGTCAGCTGGAGAATAACTTCTGTATTCTGTTTTACTAGGATATCACAATGATTAAAATGATAATGGTTATAACAAATTATTTATAGAGTGCTATGTACAGAAATTCCTACATTCCACAAGACCACATATTCAATGTATAGTCTGAAAGGATCTGTGGAGACATGCATTCCCCCCCCTCCCCCCTCCCAAATCATATTCAAAACCTTATATTTTATACCTGTCAGGTGGGGACTGTATACATTTGATCCTCCCCCTAATAAGCAAAGCACTAATTCTTATACGTATCGGTTTTGCTCTGCATATGGAAAGAAAGACTGCAATGCACATTGTATGAACAACACATTCTTCCCAACTCATCTTTTTCCACCAATTTTGTGATATTGATTGCGTCCCTTTCTGCTTTAGGAGCATTAAACAAATATTGAACGTTTAACGTGTCATGATTGTCAGCTTCTGACAAGCCAAGATCAAGTTTGACAAGTGAAATCTTGCAGTTGCGTTATTAAAAGAGTGTAATGGATAGTTTTTAGGGGTAGGTTGGTTTATTGGCTCTGAAAATGGCTTTGAGAATTACTGAAGTTGAGGTGAGGTTACTAAAGGTAGCACAGCTTTAATTGATGTAGAGTGGATAAATTACAGGATGTTGTTTATTTATAGACATTATTACTTGGAGTACAGTAAGTAAAGCAACTTGTTTTGGTATTGGACAAAATTGAAATCTTGATCGGAAAATGTTTTGAAAGAATGTAAATAATAATTTGACAACCAAGCTCACCAGAACTGACATTTTACCTATTCTGATACTTTGCAAAGAGATTGATCAATAACCTTTTAGTGTACAGTGAGTGCATTTAGAATTAATCATTTAACAAGAGGAAATCTTATCTCAAGTAAAATTGCTTTACAATTCGGTCACCAGTAAATTTGATACAAGCCAGTGGTGTCACTTGTAAAAGTTTTTGATTGGCTGTCGATATTTGCATTAAAGGATAAGTTCAGGGTCAAGATTCAGTTTACTACTTTTTTGACATAGCTCATGGTTGAAAAGCTACAAAATTGCAGGGCAAAATATGATTGATTATATAAAGACCTTGAGGAATCTGAGGCTATGACATCACAACGAGTCTGATTTCAGTCGTTTCTACACAAATGATACCAAACTTAAATCTAAAATATCTCCTTAATGAAATAAGATTTTTGAATGCTTTCTTTATTATTTTGTTTCTTTTGAAGTCCTCTTTCATATAAGACAGACTTGCTTGACCACCTGAACTAATCCTTTAATATTCTAACCAATTAGAGATATTGAATTGTATTTGTTACCATGTTAGTGTCACAGTAGCCTTTAAAACCTTTTCTTTGATTGAGTTATAGTGTTGCTTCCTATACAGCACGGGTTCTGAATTAATTTTTTCCAAGGGCCATCATATCACAACAGCCTCAGGCTGCGGGCCAATCACATGGGAAAACCAGTGTCACATGACAAACAAAATCCCTCTAAACAATCCCTGAATTCAAACAAGCTGAGAGCGTGCGTGTGATAAAAGAATATATGCCAGATGTCGGCAGTTCTCATATCCGCCTTCCTTTGACAAGCCCAGTGGCGTCGCCAGAGATTTTCATTTGGAGGGAGGGGGTGGGGGGGGGGGGGAGGGCACTGCAGGTCAGTGGAGGAAAATGGGGGCACTATAAAAGTGGAGCCTATTGGCGGTACTGCGCACATGAAGCGTGTGTGGTCCAGGGGCCCGCTTAAGGGGGCAAGCCACAGAGCTCTGCAAATTTCTTGTTTTTGATCCCCCAAAATGACTTAAAATCAAACACAGAAATTCCCAAATGAAATTGAAGACGGAAGAAATTTTGATTCAAATGTTGAATCAATTCAGGAAAACATTCTGGCTGCTATTTTTAATCAGGCAGAAAAGCAGTTTCCCGTAAAAATTGAGATAATTCGGGCCCACCAGTAACCCCTCAAATCCCCCCCCAAAAAAAAAAAAACAAACAAACATTGGATTTTCTTTTATTAATTCAAACATTTAGAAAATTTAATAACTATCTATTAGGACCTATGAATTTGAGGATGTTATAAAAGGACAGGTATTGTTTGAAATGGGTGTCATTGTAAAAATTTTTGTGCCAGTTTTTCATTTTTTAATTTCTTTTTGAGGGGTGAAGGCATATGGGGAACAGCAACAATTGGGGGAAATTTGCTCCCCCTCCCATAAGCGATACCACTGGACAAGCCCTGAGTCTGCTTTATTTATATTGGCACTGAAGATAACGTTTTGTTTAATAAGCTGCGATGTTTTAGTGTGCTGATCTGTGTAGGAAAAACGCAAAGTAAACAATTTTTTTGCCATTTTTACCAATCTCTTTCGGATTGATTGGTATGGTATATTTTTTCCCAATATCACTACTGTCAAGTGCCACCCATTAAGAATCACCACTATACAGTATGTTTATGTGGTACTGTGACCGAGTTTAAGTTTTTAATAAGGTATTTTATAATAGGAAGTGTGTTAGATTGCTGCGGGCGGTATGAAACTTAGGCAGAAAATTGCTTATTTTAGAAATAAGGATTACGTCAGACTTTATGTCTCCTTTAATAATTTATTTAGATCACTGCTTTTGTTGAATGCTCTTTAATTTATTCCCGTTTTGGGTGAAATTTCTGAAGAAAGAAAGACTTCTACATTCTCAAACTGCTGCAGTTATCATCTGGAGTTGTCATAATGCCTAAAGTGATCCTTTTTAGTCGGTAATATTAATTTTAGAATAGCGCCATCCCCAACACGTGCAAACGATGCAAGTGTTATCGATAAACTGTGCCATCTGTCATCACTACTGGTTATCGTTGACAGTTTTGTTTACTTTATTCTCAAATTGCCACAGTATTTCTGGAGAGTATTTCAGTCATCACTCCGCACTTCGTAAATTGCAGATGTATCTTCATCTTTGAGGTACCGCGTGCTTGCCAACTATAGTCAAACCTTAAAGGGATTTGAAACTTGTGTAGAACCTGCAAGAGTGCTGGATATTCAGTAGGCAATATAGAACCTGCAAGAGTGCTGGATACTCAGTAGGCAATATAAAATATTATTCCATTTAGGAGTGATTGCCAACCCTTGACAATTGCGTTTGCTTTGTGATCGCCAACTCAGACGAAAGTGGCGACCTCATTAAAGAAAAAAATGATCGCCATAATTGTATTTTCTATGAAAACTTTGTAACTTCTAAACGGAATAAGATATTAACATACAGTAGTTTTTGCACCATTCTGTTTCTAAAAAATTTCTTTGTCATATATGAAAAATGAAAATCCATGGAAATATTCCATTATTGCTTAATGTAAGGAACTGTACATTACCTCAGTTCATTCAATTGCTTCAATAGACAAGTGAATATTTTACTGTACTGTACGTCACATTTGCAAGATGTATTAGTAGTATGCACTATTTTAAACGTAACAAAACTCATTTATTTCAGTCCTAATTTCTATTTGTAACTTCATTGTTTCAACATTACCAGCTCTCAGGTAATTGATTTTGGCGAGTTCTTGATGCTCTCTATTTATACTACAGTAGCAGATTTCAAAATCATTGAATTGTTGGTTTCGTACTTGTTCAGTGCCAGATAGAGATGATCCGTTCCTTGTAAATTTTTTCCATTTCCTGACAATTTCCTAGCCTTGACCTTCATCTGCAAGTTAATTTTTTTCTCTGAATATTTTCATCATTTTGTCTCTCAAAAACTACATCTGCACCAGGCCTCCTTCTCAATCCGTTTTTGATGAAATTTCAGCAATTTGATGATTGTATTGACATGAGATTTGGTCATCAAAAATCAATATTCTTGCGTGGCCTCAACTTGACACTTCTAGATTTGCATGACCTACGAAACTGTTTAGTTGTAATCTTTTTGGTGAATAAATTTGATACCTTTTTCCGGACATGTTGACCCTTTTGAAGTGGAGTTCCTCTGCCAACAGACGGAGGTGAATTAACGGTGTGCAACAATTGTGTGTTTTGGGGAGCCGGATATTCGAGAAAAGGTGGAATAGGTGACCACTATTTTCCGATGTCGCTGGTTATTGAACTTGATAAGCTGAGTAGATTTATGACCCAGAATGCAATGTATTCGTGATCGCCGAAAATCATGTAAAAAGATGTCCTAAAAGATAGCTGAGCAAAAAAACGTTGATGTATTTTATCACTGATAATTGACAGCGTCATATGATTAATATAATGACGTATAATGTTCCCTAAGTGTGTGTGTGTGAGGGGAAGGGGAGGGGGATCCTACAAATACATGTAATTTTCACAAATGTTAGTCAAACTTGACAGTAGTTGATAGATACATTTTGGCTTCCATTTTGTGCGGATCAAGGCTTGATTTGATCGCAAAAGAGTGACAGAACGGCAAAATTTGAAAGTTGTAAATGTGCATCTTCTGGCAAACTTGGCCATATTTTTGCCACAAACCTGGTCAGCTACACGTTAAACACTCATTCCTTTAATATTTTCATCCCTGGTGTTATTTAATTCAGTTGAAATATATTTCCATTCAATTTATTTTCCAAAAACTTTATATTTCTATTTCATGTCAATCCAGCATTTTAAACTTAATCAATACCATCTACTGCACTGCTTTAAGTACAACTTGCCTAGAAATAAATCACTTAATATGAAGCATTCCATCTCAAAGCCCCTTTGACACCCAAAGTCATAATCCTGTCATCTTATTGGAAGCATCTCACTCGACACCTTGTAGATTCCGGCCTTGATCGTTTCCGCAACACACAACCACAGTGTTCATGAACAGCGCCACTTGTTTTCAGTTTTGATGCGGTGCGAGTTTAGTTTGGTACATGTAGGTTTTAAATGATTGAAAGTGATGGTACTACATGTAGGTAGAAATGTTTTTACATCCATGCAAAACTCTGAATTTCATAAATGTTGATACTGTCTTTAATATAACTGGTATATCTGATTTAAAACAGCTAAAACTAAAAAGGAATTTTTTGATTAAAAACTCAGGGTTATTAAAAAATGTAAAATCTGTCAACACTTGATTTAGTTCAAGGTCATCTGTAGCTTAGACGGTGTGGTGTTAACAGATTTATATATGATATTGACTCTCTGGATTTCCTCATGTTAATAGTAATATCATTTTCGGAAGTTTTGACATGATGAACACTTTTAATAACCAGGACTTGTGTGAATTGAGACATGATTTTATTAAATGACACATACAGTGTGACATAATCCTTATTTCATTAGATAGAATTGAAAATAACAAATGTACTGACCAAGTTTTATACCTCCCGAAGCAATCTAACACACACTGGCACATTTGACTCTGGCTGTCACGGTTAAACATCAACAAACCATCTAACAAACATATTTTTTGTTATTATCAAAACTTTATAATACTACTTACTTAATAGTACCATGGGAGCAGCCATTTTGATTTCAAAACATGCAGAATATGATGTCATCAGCCCAGCAGGATGTTGGAATGCGTTGTATTTCTTTATAATCTACCTCAAGTTTTCTAGCTTACGAAAAATTATTTTTCTTTTGTAAGGGTTAAGGAAAATTTTGTGTTCACATGAAATTATCAAAACGTGCTGTTTAAACTTTGTGTCACATTATTTTGGAGTAGAAACTTTAATCACATTTATAAAGAAATACATTATAATCCTCATGTCCCTATTGAGGTAGTTATGTCATCATGCACAATATTTCAATACAGAATTTAACAATAAGTGGCTGCCCTCATGTGTCGATATCAAACATGAATAACTTGAGATTGGAATAAGATTTTGACTTGCTGTGTTTGGCAGTTGGTTGAGATTTGTATTCTTTATCATATGAAATGAGGACTATTAGACTGTATGTCTCCTTTAAAAGCTGTATGGAGATGTAGAGACAACGCTGAATTGCTTTAAGATCTATTAAAGGGAAGGTATTGTCCCATAACGCCGCAGTGCTGGTAACATCACTTCAGACTTTGTGTCTCCTTTAATGACATTGGATTAATTACTTCTGGACTTTTCTAGCCATCTATTTACTGCATGTCTTTTTTGTTTCATATGTAATGTAATGTAAGGTAGTGTGTACATCAATCATGGTACAAAATAGTTTCATTTCGTTTACATGTACAGTGGGCGGAGCTTAACATGATTTTTGTTGCAAAAAGCTTGTAAACACTATCTCACGAAGGATACGTTGGATTCAGGTCATATGTGGTACACATATAGCGCGTGGGCTGCAGATGTGCACTTTTGTTTTTAGTTTTGATGTCATGCACATTAAAGAGTAGGTGGGGATTAATGTTCAAAAAATGCTCATATTTAACAACCGCATGACTGTTTCGTTTCATACTTAAGATAATTATGTTGTTAAAATACAGTACATGTTAATGGGAAGAAATGGTTGAATTGAATTAATTGTGAAATTCCATTCTTGTGAGTATACTGTGAGTTCTTTAGTTGTCATTGTTATTTTGAACCCACAGTGTAATAACATTTATTATACAAGTAGTTAAAACTTAAAATCCATACTGCGTGTCGGAACCTCAAAACGTTTGGTTTTCTGGTTCAGCTATCTATTTTATATAAGAAAGGGCTAAAAAGCGAATAAAACCATGGGTGGGATTTACCTATCGAAAGTGGGGAGGGGGTGCAAATTCAAAAGTGGTGAGGGGATGGGGGAAATCACCAAATCACACTAAGATGCAAAAAAAAAGTTGCTATACAAAAGATACAAATTCAGAAAAAAAGTGGAGTGGGGGGTGAGAAGTTCCCCCTTTACTTCAAATCCTGCCTATGAACGGAACCGTGAAGAAACTACTTGTATGTCAATATCTTGTTTTGTTCAGGAGATCTTGAATTTCAAAGTTGTAACATATTTGTCTGAAAATGGCACACAGAATTTCAACTGAAGAAGGTTGGTACCCCCACTGTCTTAGCAAATGTTGATTGAATCAAATTGAACTTTGACTAATTGGATTTTTTTATTCTAACTTTCTTTAGGATGTAAAGTTTCATTACTTCATTATGTATTACTACTTTGCTGACATACTGCTGTTATTAAACCACACAATCTAAAGGAAAACAATTCAATATTATACACCAGAGACTTTTGAGGATTGTGAGGATGTGAATGTCACAACTAGTCTGATTTCAGTCGTTTGTATGAGAAAGAACTTCCAGCCCATAGCCAGGTATTTGAAAGGGGTTTTGTTTTTCATATGAAATGGCACTTTGCACTTTCTGGGAAAAAGGAGTTTGTTTGCTCAGACAGACCCCATGTTGTTACAGGATGAACTTAAAATTGAGTAGCTCATTAGCAGGAAATGATTTTGTAATGTTTATTAGCTCAACGAAGTTGAGGTTATAAAATTAGGGAACTTTCTGTTAACTTTCGTCTCCCATTTTTGAAATGTATTTAGTCAGACGTTTTTGACCAAAGACTTGGAATTTGTAATAAAGAGCATGAAAATCTCCGTATTTAGTTTTTAGCTCAACATCCCTTTAAGGGATTTGAACTTAAAGCGATGACTAACTTAAGAGCCAGGTTTTGCTCGGATACGTTCAGATTTTTGTAGCGTTTATCATATCCTAAGCGTTTTGGGGATATTTTGCTGTGTTGTTGCTATGTTTGCCTTAAATAGATCGATATGTTGATGCAATTACAGTGCATATTGTTTTAATGAATTCTGCATTCCAAAATTCGCTAAAGATGTTTCAAATACTCGGATTTCGCTCAGCAGTCCGAACGAATTTAGCATATATATTAACATTGGTTTGGGAAATACCACCAAGTATCTCCGACGGAAAGAAAACTCTGCTTTCAATGGTTTGAGCCTTAAACTATAGTTTGACACATGCGCTAATTGGGCTTAATATCCCGTTTGGCATCTGTCACACAGTATAGCCAAATTGGAGTGTAAAGGCTGTAACACGCCGATTGGACGCGGCGAGCGATTTTTTGAACAAAATCGAATAAAACAAAGGAGAAAAAACATTTTGACCTGTTGTTTTCAGAGAAGGATTGCATCGAATTACTATTCAGATAATAATTGAAAATTGATTGAAAGGGAATTTCTATGCCCATTACAGCAAAATTCGCGTCGCGACAGAAAATCGCGCCCCACTAAAGCGAATTTCTCCACAGTTTGAAGAAAAAAGCATTTCTAGCAAATTTTCCAGTATCACCAGAACGCCTCAATTGCAAACTTCATCGTGTGTAAGCAAAAAGTTGAAACATTTTACAATATTTTTTTTTTCTGTATGATTATTCAAAAAATAGCTCACCGCCTTGCGTTCGGTGTGTTACAGCCTTAACACTTGTAGTTGATAGCTCGTTTGGGCTATAAGGGTTAAAAACTATTAAATAGGGCATACCCTAAATAGGCTATCCTATCATGAATATGCGACTCTATCATGCATATACCACAATTGAGGATATAAAATCACCAAAGTGTAAACAACCAAAATCCATATTGAATTCACTGCCACATTACACGCATAAGTTGGCCTGCAGTAATATACTGTACTTGCCTATTAACAAGAAGTTATTTGTTCGCGTATAGTTGATGCATGAAATCGCAAGTTTATTTTTTGATGTGTATTTGTTCAGGGGTCAAGTATAAGTGGTCCATCTCTGACAGAGGACTAGGACATACATTTTTAAAGGATTTGTTCAGTGGTAAAGCATGTCCATCTTATATAAAAGAGGACTTTAAAAGAAACAAAATGGTAAAGAAAAGGTTAAAAAACTTATTCTGCTAAGAAGGTATTTAAATTTAAAGCAGTCTTATCTGTATAGAAATGACTGGTGTAGGAAGTCTACAATGGAAAGTTGGCATATGCATTCTCACATTGTTAATGTATTGTTGTTTTTTTTCTTTCACTATTTAAATTATTTTTCCTTGAACTTTTTTCAGGCAGCATATTATTGATATATATGATTCAGTTGTACTACTTTTTGACATATCCCTCTGTTTTTATTTTTTTAAATTTATTTCTTATGGCAGATCAAAATATGATAAAATATACAAAGATTTTGAGAAATCTGAGGCTATGACATCACGTCTAAACTGATTTCAGTCGTTTCTACACAAATGATAGCAAACTTTAAACTTCAGGTGGTATATTATAAATACCCTATCTAAATTCAGTTTTACTGCTTTTTTAACATATCCTATGGTTTTTAAGCCAGAGAATCACAGGACAAAATATGATAGACTACATAAAGACTTTGAGAAATCTGAGGCTATGACATCACAACTAGTCTGATTTCAGCCGTTTTTACACTAATGATACCAAACTTTAAACTTAAATATCTCTGTAACGGAATACGATTTTTAAATGCTTTACTATTTTGTTTCTTTTTGAAGTCCTCTTTCATATAAGATAGACTTTCTTGACCCTTAAATTATCCTTTGAAATCTTTTTACTTATATTTTGTTATAATGATTGCCACTGGAAGTGTATTTGTGGGATGCTATTATTGTTTAATTGTGCGCCATTAATCGCGATAATAAATTATTTGCTCAAAATGGCTAATATATTAATCAGTTAGCAGTATGAGTAAAATCATGTTGTGTTGTAAGGATGCAAAATCCATCTTGATTTTATACAGCAGTATTTTGCTGTTAGTTTGTCTGTTTGTGATTTCAATTTCACTCCAAAGCAAACATTGTTAATACAATTTACATCATATTTGCAGTTTGAGGCTGCAGTTTTTTAGGCTCACTTGGAAAACAGTTTTCACGATATCTAAGCTCCAATATGCAGTGGGGCAACTTGAGAGTCCTGGCATGACTGGGGGCCTGTGGGGATTTTGGCCCCTGCAGCGGAACCAGTCTTAATGCCCACCCCCAAAACATATATTGAGCTACTACATCATTGATGTTCTAGCATTACAACGATATTAAAGCTCCCCCCTGCATTTTTCAAAAATAAAGTAAACAATTTATTTCCTACTTGAATTAACTACCCACCTATAAAAACATGCTTGTAACCGCCCCAAAATATATGTTGAGCTACTACATCATCTAGTTCATTTACCGTTTGCATACCTGAAATGAAGCAATTTTTTATTTTCATCATTTTCCTTAAAATCTGTGGTCAAATCCTGAAAAATCTGTGGTGATGTGTAAATAATTACCTACAGCTGACTATTCAAGCCAGAGAAATGACAAGATGCCCAAGGAGGTACCACTTTGTTCATACAACAGTGCACAATATCCTCTGTTGCTTGGGCAGAATGGAATACTATCATGGTTAATCACTCTCGCTCATTATCTTTGCCTGAGTGACTTGTCATTATTGTTGCAATGTAAATTTTCAAATTATAAGTTTTTTGGCAGCTCTGGTTTTTTTTCAATCTAAGATATAGCAAATACAAAAAAAAAAAAAAAAAAAAATGTATTAATTTATAAAACATTTTTGCTTCTGAAGTTGAAATTTCAAATTAAGTACTGTAATCTTCTGAATAAGTGGGGACTGAAGCTTTTGTCTTCTGGTAATTCAAAAGGAGACTCCCCTTCCTCCAAAAAAAGAAAGAAAGAAAAATGCAACCCCCTTCCTCCAAAAAAAAAAAAAAAAACCTTCCTCTAAAAAAAAAAAAAAAAAAAAAAACTGCAATTATCCTTTATTTGAGGATATTTAACAACAAAAATGAAGATGCAAACTTATTTTTATTGATAAAAATAATTGCTGGAGGCATGGACTGTACTTCCTTGGATTCCAGGGGAAGTCCCTTGGAGTTCTATGGATTTTTTTTTCTTAAGGAAAATACACTGCTTTTAGCCAACAAAAATATAAAAATTGCCAGTTAAATAGTAAGATAGTCAATATGAAAGACTTAAATATTGTTTTATCTGAAAAAGTGTTGAGACAGGAATGAAGTATACTTTTTGCTAATCCAGGGGACAATCCCCCAATTCCACAGGTTTCTCCTTTTCTGAAGGAATTTGATTATTTTTAGCTAACACATGTGTACACAAGAGTTAATTGAATCTCCAAACAGCTTTTGGTTTAAACTTCAGCTGCCTCCAGCTGAATTTACACATTTGATTGGGCATGGCCTCATAAAACAGACATGTGTGAAAGCCTTGCTCATTGTTTAGTTTTACCAAGGATTAGTGTTTACACGGGTGCCTGAAATATCTGGATACCCGACCGATAGTGTTGTTTCCCGGTTCTGAAAATACAACTCGGGTATAGATTTTTATAATATTACCAATTGCAGACTGTTTCTGTTTCAGAATTGTATGTTAAAAAAAGAAATCTTAACTTAGAATAATTATAAAGTGTATGTTTCTATTCTATTTCAACGTAATACAATAAAACGATCACAAAATATTGTCACAGATTGCAGAAAAAATGTTGAACGAGCGATGTGGCTACATGTAGTAACGTATGTACGCTACTAATAGTACTACATGTACTAGTAGAGCAAAACTTAAACTCTCTAAACTTCGCTGTAAAAAGATACATATCCAAACCAGTGCGCAACAAGCAGCGTGTGTAGTATGCTGTAGAAAAAATATATTGCGGTTGTACATTACCAAACTGTTTTAAAAGCGTGTCTACTATTTGCTAAAAAATTGTAACACCTATTATGGACCAATCACAAGATGTGTTCAAATGAAATTGTTACGTGTTACTGATCATGCACGTAACAGAATTGTGACATCAGTCAGTAATTTCCCAGCATAGCGTTAATGAGGTGGAATCGTGTATTTAATATTCCAGAATACCACCAAGTGACCTGTCGCGTGAAATTTTGAGGAAGTGCGTATATTATTATTTTACGGTATTTTATGAAGACTGGTAAATAACAGAGACAAAAAAACAACATTTGTATTCTGTTTCTTTATTCACAAAAACAAAGGTACGATTGAAAAACAATAAATATCACAAGATTTTACAAGGTACACTCTTAGATTTTAACACATGTACTACTTCCGGGAAAAATATTGAAAATGCTTTAGCGGTATGTCGGATACCCAGATACCAGGCCAATAATGCAGGTCGGGTACCCCGTCCAATTTTTGGACCCGGTGCAAACACTACCAAGGATGTGTTCGTACATCTTTGGTTTGGCATCATATGATTGGCACATTTTCAGACAAACTAATTGAAAGAAAGGATGTACAATGTTATAGTATAATTAATGGTAATATCACAAAAAAAAAATTGCTTTTTATAAAATACTATTAATTGACAGTAGACCATAAATAAATATTGTTTTTATGCGAAACTTGACTTGAAAATGGCAACTCCCCATTTTATCTTCCTTTGATATCATCTTTACTATTCTTTTTGAACATCTTTGTGATAAAGTTGAGCTTCAACATCATTGATGTTCTGGGTTTTTTTTTTTTGTTGTTGTCATTTTGTGCATTCTGTGTAATTTCATGTAAGATGAACTTTCTTGACCACTGAACTAATTCCAATTCCTTAACACTTCTCATCAACTCCCTGCCAGAATTTTTGCCATTTCTTAAGATTATAGATCACCCTGACTAATAAATTATGCATTAATTATAAGGTTATATCAATGTCAAAAGTACTTACTCCTCGCAATATTGTTTAAAAGCTTGTAATTCTTCTTTCCATTTTGTTGTCACCCATCAAACAAACACCCCACAGGCAGAACAAAAAAAACAAAAAATCTTTATCTTGTCATGTAGACTTTTAAAATTCATGCATTTGATTGCATCCGCATTAAACTGCCCTCTTTTATTTGTGACATGACATCTTCACGAGGCAGGTGATTCGCCCTGGGAAACAAAACAATTTAATTTTAATTTTATCAGTTCTAAGCTTTCTGTCATTCATCTCATGGCCCATGGGCCAAGCTAACAACAATGCTTTTAGGGAAAGTTAAACCGAACCTGTCAACATCACCAAAACCACAGTGTTGAGCGCTTGAAGTAATGAATATTCTTGACTCTGTAATGTCGAGATATTTGCAATTTGGCCGTTGCATCAACTACTTAATTATTTTCAATATGCACAAAATAGTTTATTATACAGCAGATATCTGATAAAGGTGTAATTAGTGCTTTGCATATCAAAATGTCAAGTGAGTAAACTTGTTACCTTACCCCAAACAGAATATATGACTATTGAAGATTACTTTAAAGGATTAGTTCAGTGGTCAAGCATGTTCATCTTGTATGAAAGAGGACTTCAAAGGAAACAGAATGGTGAAGAAAGCATTCAAACATCTTATTCTGTTAAAGGATGAGATCAGTGGTCAAGCATGTTCATTTTATATGAAAGAGGACTTCAAAGGAAACAGAATGGTGAAGAAAGCATTCAAAAATCTTATTCTGTTTAGGAGATATTTAAGTTTAAAGTTTGGTATAATTTCTGAAGAAACGACTGAAATCAGACTAGTTGTGATGTCACAGCCTCAGATTCTTTAAAGTCTTTATGTATTTTAAAGAAAATTCATTTAATTTTGTAACTAATTGAATTATTTTTCCTCAAACTTTCATTAGGTGGTATATTATAAATACCCTGCCTAGATTCAGTTTTACTACTTTTTTGACATATCCCATTGTTTTTAAGCCACAAAATCGCAGGACAAAATATGATTGAATACATAAAGACTGATGAAGCTGAGGCTATGACACAACTAGTCTGATTTCAGTCGTTTCTACACAAATGATACCAAACGTTAGGCCTAAATATCTCCCTAACGGAATAAGATTTTTGAACGTTTTCTTCACCATTTTGTTTGTTTTGAAGTCCTCTTTAATATAAGTTGGACATGCTTGACCACTGAACTAATCATTTAAGCCATGAATAAATGGGAAATACTTTATCTTTTCGTGAATTAATGTTTGTCAAATTATTTAATGAAATGTTCATGATTATATATTTATAGTATTTACCTAGTTTTGTTACAGTGATGCATCATGGGCCATGTGAACTAAGTCCTCGATTTATAAAACATGCTATACTGTAAGTTGATAGGCAAAAACTGTAGGTGTTTAGATTTGACAAAGTAAGTACCATATATATATTCCCTGATAAACGCCCCGAGGGTGTTACATTTTTAAAAAAGTGGGGCATTTATTTGAGGTTAAATTTCAAATGTACTTACGGTGTGTGCATAGCAAGTTTAAGTCTTTTGACTGTATTTTTTGGGCAGTTTTACAGTTTTTAAATGTGTTTTTGCTGAAGCCTAGTGTTAAATCACTCTGTATATAATATGATATTACCAATCAATTTATGTGTGATTTTATGATTGTCACCATACAAAAACATGGCGGGGAGGGGCTTTATTAGAGTCGGGCGTTTATTAGAGTAGGGGCGTTTATTAGAGTGGGGCAATTTTAGAGTGGGGCATTTTTTAGAGTGGGGGCGTTTTTTAGAGTGGGGGTGTTTATTAGAGTGGGGGTGTTTATTAGAGTGGGGGCGTTTATTAGAGTGGGGAGCATTTATTAGAGTGGGGCATTTATCAAAGTGGGGGCTTTTATTAGAGTGGGTGTTTATTAGAGAGGCATTTATTAGAGTGGGGCGCGTTTATTATAGTGGGGCGTTTATTAGAGTGGGGCGTTTATTAGAGTGGGGCGTTTATTAGAGTGGGCGTTTATTAGAGCGGGGTTATTAGAGTGGGGTGTTTACTAGGGTGAGGGTTATTAGAGTAGATAATTTATTTGAGTGGGGCATTTGTTAGAGTGTGAGGTTATTAGAGTGGGGGCGGGGCGTTTATTAGAGTGGGGGGTTATTAGAGTGGGGGCGGGGCGTTTATTAGAGTGGGGGTTATTAGAGTGGGGGCGTTTATTAGAGTGGGGGGGGGCGTTGATTAAAGTGGAGAAATTGATTAATTAGAGTGGGGGTGATTATTAGGGAATATACAGTAGTATTGTAGGAAGATGGCTTTTAATTTATACCAGAAATATTTTGAATTCCAATATAGCTTGTAGGTTTATAGGAATTTCATCGTAGATATTTTCCTAAAGGCTAAAGCGGTTTATTCTTTACAGTAGCTCACCAAACCAATTTCTGTTCACAGTAGCACATTAGACATTCATCCATTTATATCCGTGCAAATTACTTAACAAATCAATAAAGAATAATAAGACCCGAGATTTATATAGCCCATGCATGCAGTTAGGTGTTGGTTCGAGCTTTGATGTCTGTAGAGGGATTTCATCATGTGACTCTAACTCAACTGGGAGCCATTTTGCAAAGGTGTCAATTTTTGTCATGAAAGTATCATAATTCATACCAATAACAATTAAAGTAGATTACTATATCTTTACCCTGTATCTCTCTATTGATGTCAATGAGGCAATATTTTGATTACTTGTGACAGAACTATACTTCACCTTGTATCTCTCTATTGATGTCAATGAGGCAATATTTTGATTACTTATGACAGAACTATACAAAGGACTTCCCACCTATTTAGGTTGAGAGCAAATATATTCAGGAAGTCATAGATTACTGTAACATCTCTTGAATTGCCCTAATAATTTATGAGCGTTTACCTGTCAATATTATCTCTTGTATTGTAGGATTCACTTCCTCATTGAGTCTTTATACCGTGACACATTTGGAAATCTCTGAATGCTCCATTTATTTTCTTTGGTTCTTGGGTAGTGTTGGAAGCAAAATTGGTAATAAGCAAATTACAGTGGGTAACTTTCATAACCTCCACCATCGAAGGTGGACACAGCAGAGAAGGTCTTATAATTTCCCCCTCCCCCCTGGATAATCCTCGCCCTTCCATAATCCCCTCCCCCCTTCCATAATCCCCCCCTTCCTGGATAATGGATAGAACAAGGAGATACCATTTGTCCCTGGACAAATTATGTTTTTCTTGCATGTGCAAATTAACTCCCTGATCTGTCGTAAGCATCTCAAGAATTAACAAGTTGGATTTTTATTGGTGCCGGGACTGCCAGGTGTTCGCTTATACTTCCCTGGAAGGAAGAAGTGATGATAATGTGGGGAACACTGGTATTGTTAAAGGGCAGAAATGGAGGGTTCTGGGATTTGTTTAATTTGGTTACTTACTCGATGATGATGAATATGATGATGGTGGTGGTGGTGGGTGATGATGGTGGTGGGTGATGATGGTGGTGGGTGATGATGGTGGTGGGTGATGATGGTGATGGGTGATGATGGTGATGGTGAGGAGGGTTCAGGGATTTTTTTGTGTGGTTACTTAATCGATGATGATGATGGTGGCGATGACGATGATGATGGTGGTGGAGATGATGATGATGATGATGATGATGATGATGATGATGATGATGATGATGATGATGATGATGATGATGATGATGATGATGATGATGATGATGATGATGATGATGATGATGGTGGTGGCGAAGGCGATGGCGAAGGCGATGACGATGATGATAAGATCTTAAATTTAAAATTTTTCACAGAGAAGACTGTATGACATGCACTGTGCTGGACTGATTTACAGTATGCCCCATAATTTTTGTTACAAGAACAATTCTAAATCAGAACTTCAACATGATATACAATTTTGGATTGTTTTGGGTGGAGGGCGGGACATCAAAGGGGCACAGGATTTACCTTTCCTTTCGACCAAACACAGACAGATTTTTCTGTGATCGAGGCAAGGAAGATAACTTTTCTGTAATGTCTGCACTATTTATAGAATTCAGGCTAGAGTGAATTAGAAAGAAAGATATTTCTCACCTTTAAGTTGTGATGGGGGTGGGCCCGGTGGGGCGGGCACAGTGGGGTGGGCTTGGTGGGGAGGGCCTGGTGGGGTGGGGGGGGGAGGGGTTACAATGGTTGAATGGGCTCTAAGAAATCTGAATTGATAAGTTGTTATTCAACTACTGTTTCATCCTTCCCATACTTTCATCAAAAATGTTGTTTTTCGTAAGCGTGAAGGCGGCCTCGTGTCAGAACTGCTTGATCTAGTTCAAAGACAGCATCAAGTGCATGATAGGAAGTGAGTTGATGGATTCGATGCAAACCTCTTTGGAATATTCTTTCTTAAGCGAGAGCTTAAACAGCCTGGTCCGTTGAGTGACACCGCTTGTTTAATACATTGACACAGATTTCCTCATGTTTTTAGAACGATCTGTACATTTTGTCGTATTAAAGCGATTTGAGTCACGGATAGAGTGAAAGAAAGGATAGTCTTCCGTTAAAGGTTTTACATGGTTTGACTTGAGGCCAGTTTTCATTTCGCTTTGTTTGACGATGTAGCGTTTGCTCTTCAAAGTTCTGTAACAGTTTTTTAATGCGATAATTTTAAAATGGCTGTTTCTCTGTTTTTATTTGATACATCTTTCCTTATAACTTAATTTTAGGAGCTTTGAAGATCATCGTTTCTGATTAATAGGGCCGTATGTCCTTCAAAGTTCTGAAACAGTTTTTTAATGCGATAAATTTAAAATGGCTGTTTCTCTCTTTTTATTTGATACATCTTTCCTTATGACTTAATTTTAGGAGCTTTGAAGATCATCGCTTCTGATTATTAGGGCTTGAAAAAAAGTGTTATATTTTATTGCTCTATAAATGTCAGTAAGTAGGTTACTGTGGAATCAAACTGTTCCTAGGCACACAATGTATGAAGGCATGCCTTTGTGGAAGACTTCAGAAATTTGATTTAATCATGACGGAATATCTTGAGCATGAAATTATAGCTGGGGGCATGCTGGGCTTGTGTGCCTAGACGGCTTCATGGTTGAATTGAACGTACTGTTTATAATTGAATACACTCTCCTACAGCTTCAATTGTTAACCCCGGAATTCACAGCTCCTTTAATTGTAATATTAGAAGGGATTGTGCAGTAATTGGTAGCTCCATGATGTTGTGCGACAAAAGTTACAAATTAAAAATATCAGGAATTAAAAATATAAGGAATGATCATATCACAAAGCAGACAGATTTCTCAGTAAGTTTTGTGTTTAAAGGACTAAATTTTGAAAAGAACTCTTGTTTGTTAAGATTTTGGTAGAAATGGCATCATACTTTCAGTTTGTATGCCCCCTTGCATGTGCGACTCACCATAGGGGCAAGGGGTGCACTTTGTCCCCCTCCCAAAGATTTGCTTATCTGCTGGTTGTTTTGTAATAAAAACATGCTTGATTTAAATGTATAAGTAAAAGGATATTAATATTTTGGCACCCATTATGTTTTGCCCCATGATAATCTCTTACTGCTACATATGGTCACCTGTTTTAAAATGTCTGACGACATCAACAACATTGACTGTGATAGTAAGCACATGTAATGAATGAATGGTACAGTATAAAGATCTCCTTGAACAAAGCTTGCAGCAGCCAAGCGAAATAAGTACTGTAGTTGTAATATGCAAATCACAAAGTGCAGTAGATTGTGTTTCCTGGGAGCATTTGAGGAACGGCCCAGACAATTTCTCTATGTTAAGAGTATTTTCAAGTGCCTGACTCTCAAGTGCCTGACTCAGGGACACTCATGGGGGCCTCCTCAATGCATATACTGCTTCTTCAAGGGAGTTTTAAGCACAAACATCATTATTTAGATCATGCAAATCAGAAAGGAACCTTTGTGTAGGATATTTTGGAAAAAGTTAGGGATAAAAGCTTTTGGAAATATATTTCAAAAGAAAATGGACTTGGCAATTACTCAATGGTCTGCAGTCTCAATCACAAGTGTTAGTTATTGGCAATACTTATTGGTCTGCAGAGTCTCAATCACAGGTGTTAGTTATTGGCAATACTTATTGGTCTGCAGAGTCTTAATCACAGGTGTTAGTCATTGGTAATACTTATTGGTCTGCAGAGTCTCAATCACAGGTGTTAGTTATTGGTAATACTCATTGGTCTGCAGAGTCTCAATTACAGGTGTTAGTTATTGGTAATACTCATTGGTCTGCAGTCTCAATCACAGGTGTTAGTTATTGGTATTACTCATTGGTCTGCAAAATCTCAATCCACATGTGTTAGTTATTGGCAATACTTATTGGTCTGCAGTCTCAATCACAGGTGTTAGTTATTGGTAATACTCATTGGTCTGCAGTCTCAATCACAGGTGTTAGTTATTGGTAATACTCATTGGTCTGCAGAGTCTCAATCACAGGTGTTAGTTATTGGCAATACTCATTGGTCTGCAGAGTCTCAATCACAGGTCTTAGTTAATCACAGGTCTTAGTTATTGGTAATACTCATTGGTCTGCAGAGTCTCAATCACAGGTGTTAGTTATTGGCAATACTCATTGGTCTGCAGAGTCTCAATCACAGGTGTTAGTTATTGGTAATACCCATTGGTCTGCAGAGTCTCAACCACAGGTGTTAGTTATTGGTAATACTCATTGGTCTGCAGAGTCTCAACCACAGGTGTTAGTTATTGGTAATACTCATTGGTCTGCAGAGTCTCAATCACAGGTGTTAGTTATTGGTAATACTTATTGGTCTGCAGAGTCTCAATCACAGGTGTTAGTTATTGGCAATACTCATTGGTCTGCAGAATCTCAATCACAGGTGTTAGTTATTGGTAATGCTCATTGGTCTGCAGAGTCTCAATCACAGGTGTTAGTTTATATTGGCAATACTCATTGGTCTGCAGTCTTAATCACAGGTGTTAGTTATTGGTAATGCTTATTATTCTCAATCACAGGTGTTAATATTGGCTCATTGGTCTGCAAAACAGGTGTTAGTCATTGGTCTGCAAAATCTCAATCCACATGTGTTAGTTATTGGCAATACTCATTGGTCTGCAGTCTCAATCACATGTGTTAGTTATTGGCAATACTCATTGGTCTGCAGTCTCAATCACAGGTGTTAGTTATTGGTAATACTCATTGGTCTGCAGTCTCAATCACAGTTGTTAGTTATTGACAATGCTCATTGGTCTGCAGAGTCTCAATCACAGGTGTTAGTTATTGGTAATACTCATTGGTCTGCGGAGTCTCAATCACAGGTGTTAGTCATTGACAATACTCATTGGTCTGCAGTCTCAATCACAGTTGTTAGATATCAGATAGTGATGTTTTGAAATGTTTTGTTTTTCTTTTCAAAATGTGACTGTAATATCTTTTCATCATAACAGAAAGAAAGAAATGTGACCGTTAAAGGTCTGATGACATCTAGAGGCAACTTAAGCTTAAATAATTGATAATATAGAAGGGACTATTATTACAGCAAAAATTCACATCACAATCAGTTAAAGGATTAGTTCAGGGGTCAAGCAAGTCTATCTTATATGAAAGAGGATTTCAAAAGAAACAAAATGAGGCAGAAAGCATTCAAAAATCTTATTCCGTTAAGGAGATATTTAAGTTTAAAGTTTGGTATCAGTTGTGTAGAAATGACTGAAATCAGACTAGTTGTGATGTCATAGCCTAAGATTCCTCAAAGTCTTTATCTATTCTATCATATTTTGTCCTGCGATTCTGTGGCTTAAAAACCATTGGATATGTCAGGAAAGTAATAAACTGAATCTATGAAGGGTAGTTTTAATATATCACCTGAAAAAAGTTATGAGGATAAATTACTTAAAAAGTGAAAAAATCAATAAATTTTCTTTAAAATACATAAAGACTGAGGAATCTAAAACAGTGACATCACGAGTAGTCAGTAGTTTCTACAGAAATTATACCAAACAACAAACTTTAAATATCTCTTTAACGGAAAAAGATTTTTGAATGCTTTCTTCACCATTTTGTTTCTTTTGAAGTCCTCTTTCAAAGAAGATAAAGAACATGCTTGACCACGGAACTAATCCTTTAAAAGCTTATCATTTTACAGCATTTTCAACTGTTTGGTCTTATCGTGCAATAATTTGTCACATAGGCAGAAGAACATGAGTTCAATTATTTATGTACATCCTTTGTTTGTCGATCCTCTCTAAAGTATATTTTGAAAGGTCAATATCTGATTTTATCCAATATTTCAAAACTTGATTATACACCTGGAGCAACGGGTAATCAGCAAAAAAGAAATTAAACTGGTTCAAACTATGCTGTCATGACATATCAATTGTCGCGATATCGCGATATGGGGAATAGGTAGCTCAGTTGACAGAGTGTACGGTTGAGATGCTGGAGGTCCCGGGTTGAAGCCTTGGTCTGGTCTAACTTGGTTTTTCCACAGCTATGAGGAGAGATACATATGCTGAACATCAAAGCGGAAGCATTTTGTCTGCAGCTCCTACTCCTCATTCAGCTGTTGAGAAAAGTGACAATGATTGAATGGCGTATGGTCCTTTGGAGAGGACATTAAGCTGTCGGCTCTGAAGGTACATGTAGGAGAGTCACTCCTGCCTGGTTCTCTGAAGAGAATCATGAAAACGCGGTTGTTCATGCACTATCCCTTTTAAGTACTAAGTTCATGTGCACCCATAGGTAGCTGGAGAACTAATCTGTTAGTTGTTGAGCGCATACCAAAACCTATTACTCAACTAAGAAATTTTTGCACAATCAGGCTAGGTTACTTCATGCATTACAATTCTAAAGTTATGGTACTAAATCTAAAAGTGAAGTTTAGGCCATTAAAAATGTGCAAAATAATCCTGAAACATAAAAACAACTAATTAAAAATCATGCTCCGTCACCACACACTGGCATGCGCTGATTTAAATTGGTAAAAAGAATGAAAAATTGGTCCAGAATATACCACTCAGGCTCTCACTTCATTGATTAATGGTCGGTCACATTAGCTGAATTACCAAACAAGTTCGTGATGCGTGATGAACGTAATAGTCACACGATCATGTTGTTTGCTAGATCTGCAAATCATTTTTTCTTGCGTTCATACAGTATCATGGAGTAAATATTAACTCCATGATCAGATGATTATATAATGTTAGTGATATTAACAATTTATGACGTGAGTCAATTTTCTTAAAAAGTATTGCGATATACGATATATTGCAATTTTTTCCCCACAATAATTGATACTTAATAGAGCCATGTCGTGACAGCGCTTTTTAAAACTGAAGAACACAGTTGAAAAATTACTTTTAAGGATATTAAGCAATGTTTATTTGATGACATCACAAAGCTTGCCTGAATTGATTGACATAAAACTAAAAAAACTGCAAATGCTTTTTTTTTAAAGATTTAAAGGGTATTTTATTTATGATTTAATGTTCTTTCACATAGACCTTTAAAGGTGTACGCTACTATAAGTTTAAGTTTCTTCACCATTTTGTTTCCTTTGAAGCCCTCTTTCATATCAGATGACTTTGCTTGACAACTGATCTAATCCTTCAATTGTGCAAGATGACATCTCTGACCATGTCTCTGATCCTTCATGGCCTCTGAAAGGATTACTATTTATCCCAGGTCAGCTATCTTTATAAGCTTTATTCATTTAAAGCTTTTCCCCCTTTTTTGGAGGGAATTACAGATTATGAATTTTTACCATGACCTCGAAAAAAGATCGCATCAATCTTGAATGAAGCTGTTGAAGAAGTCTCATCAAGTTTAGGCTGTGACGTGTGATATTTGATGTCTTTTTGACGTGCTGACAATGTGGAGAAAACTATGCAACATTTCTGATTGGCAGATCATGTTTGCACAAATACTGACAGCCAATCAAAATCTACAGCGGAAATGACGTCTCTGGTTACTGTAACAGATTTACTGGTGCTGCAGTGTCAAGCAATTTTCTCGTGACAAGATTTCCTCTTTGAATTTGAGTATAGTCAAACAAAATGGAGTACTTTCCCACTGACATCACAAATTTGCATATCTACTATAATTTGGGCCCAATGGGCTGAAAGTTACAAAAAATCTGTTAGATTGTGATATTTTGACTGATTTTGATGGAATTTTTGTGATATTCACTCATTTGCCAATTTTGTGTCACATACACCTGTACAGCCACATTAAAGGGCATTATTAAGAAATAAAGACATGTATTGGTCAAGTTAAATTTGATGGTGAACAAAGAAATTAATTTTAATGAGACCTATTATCTCTTCACAAGAAAATTCTTGACACCAGGGTTGAAAAGATACAAAGAAAGTCACTGGCCAAACTTGGCGAGGCTTAATTAAGTGTGGCGAGTATCACAGTATATTATGATAATTCTTCTTGCCACTTTTTTTGTTGTTGCTTACCTTTGGTTAATAGGCTTGTGGTTTTTTCAACCCTGTATCACACAGCTACAGTAAATTGACTACATTGTCACTTTTACTGCAGTGTTTGATTGGCTTGTAAAAATATGATCTACCAATTAAGGTGTTTCAGCTGCCGTCATGAGGTCACGTGACTTTGGTTACATTACCATTTTGTCAAGGGAGAATGATCGTCTGCTGTACACTTATTTAGACTTACAAATGCTTACATGTTGTTATATAAGATCATTTTTGTAAGATAATTATGCAGGAATCTTGCTGTGCCGTTGGTTGCACTAATAGATGTGTACCGGAGAATAAAAAGATGTTTTCTCGATTCCATCTGATCCTGATCGACGTTCGAAGTGGATTTATGCTGTACGATGCAACGTCTTTCAACCGTTGGTATAGGATTTGCAGTGAGCACTTTATGCCTTTGTAGGCTTTGTCTGTGTATAACGAATAATCAGATGGCGGCGTTTACGTAAAAGTTACTCTTCGTTTACCCGGTGAATATATAAAACGTTAGAAAAATATGAAGTAAAATCGCCGCCGCGAACAAAAACGATAAAATTCGCTGAACTGGTAGGTTAGCAGGCAGTATGTTTGTTGTACGTGTGATGTAACTGAGCTGTGAAGAACGCTTGCACAGCAAAATGGCTTTCAGATGAGTTAGAGTCACGTGATGAAATCCCACAATATCAGAAACGGTTAATTTTATTGCATACTTTTCTTCACATTACCACAGGAACTGACCTGGAAGTGGTGTGGAATTTAGTTCTCTTTAAGATCCTGATAGATCCAAAGGAGAAATTGTATGGAAGGCTTGTCTTAAAGGATAGGTATCGTCCCTTAAATCAATTCAGAAGTGAACGCCGCCATGCTGGTAGCATCACTTCTTGTTTCCAATTTGCATATAATTTGCATATTAAAGGACAGGTATCGTCTCATAAATGAATTCAGAAGTGAACGCCACCATGCTGGTAGCGTCACTTGTTTCTAATTTGCATATAATTTGCATATTAAAGGACAGGTATCGTCCCATCAATAAATTCAGAAGTGAACGCCACCGTGCTGGTAACGCCACTTCCGTTTTTCAATTTTCCCTATTGATTACGAGAAATCTGCGATGTCATTCATCATCTGAACCAAAATGTTGGGCCTTCATGTGTTATCGATAGCATTACAGATTTTTGGAAATGTTTGTAAATACCTATCTTTTATCAATTTATTTTTCTATCAGGTTTTACTAATAAAAAAGGATGATAGATTCGAATGAAATATATCAACTTCATGGGAGAATGTGTTGTTGTGATGTTATACTGAGTGTTTTCCTATTCGTTTATTGGCATTAATCTTAAAATTTGAATGTCTCCTGGTAGGAATAACATATCATTGATTTTTGTACTAAATTGTTTCTAAAAAATGTCTCTTTCTTATGAATTGTTTACGAAAAAACATGGGAATATTCCTTTAAGTAGTAGGAAGTGGACTCGATCAACGGCTCTACTATCCACTATAACTGCATCTGTATCTTTTCAAACATTGCAGTTGTTTTTATAATTTGAAATAAAGAAACTCTAAATGTTGCATCATTGCTTTTGTTTTATAAATCATTCGGATATCTGTGATTGTCTGTTTTGCAGGTGGATGCTGTGAAATTGGTGTAGAATGTTGGGTGTGGATATGCAGTTATACAAATCTTTTCAAATTTTACACTTTTTAAACTTGAACAAAATTAAATGACCTTTTGAAGTTCTATGGAAGTGGATATAAAACACTTTATTTATAATCATAAAACACTCTGAAAAATAATACAGTTGAAGGACGAGAGAATAACATACGAGCCATTGTTTGTCATCACACGTACAATTATTGCAATTCACACCTTCGCACCTTAAACCTATAGTTTATGTAGGTAAATAGTATTTATGTCAGTCTCATAATATAATACACGATTTGTGCAAATATTTGTTGAATTTTGAAGGTCAGTACGAATCAGTGATGAAAATAAAGATATTAGGAAAAGATAAAACGAACCTCAAAAGCGTCAAATCTTATTATATCTAATATATCATATTCACATAGCAATTTTAAGCGGTAATGCCTAAAACGACTATCTTTATAATTCTTTGTTCTTTCAAGCAGATAAAAGCCATTTCGTGGGATGAATTCTTAATGAGCGTCTTATAAGGCATTGGTAAAGAATCAAATTAGTTAGTAATTTTGTGTTTTTCTGACCACTTATGCAGAGAGTCATGCTTCTTAGGATTGACAAATATATATATGGGGGATTTTACTTGAGAAGCAAAATGCAATGGCTCAAGTACCTAAAGTGACCATTCAGAATTAGTCATATGGTCAATGGGATCTTATCGGGGATTTTAGAGAAAGTGGAGACACCGGGAGAGATCTTGGGGGAAGCCTGCAGGTTTAT